>JARBWK010003348.1:0-12588 GCA_030556195.1 Anolis apletophallus | reverse complement strand
CATCACGCTGATGACCCCCAGCCCCAAAACATCGCAGTTGGGCCAGGGGTCTCGAAACATTTATCTCCATCAGAAACATTTGTTTTTTGGGGGGGGACAACTCTCTATTTTTTTTTTTTTAAAAGGGATTAAAATAGTTCTTTTTATTATTTTTATTGATCTTTTTAAAAAAATTATGCTCATGACCCACAGCATAACCCAGGATTTGATAATGTTCGTCTGGGACTCTCCAAAAATCAACGTAGCCTCCCACTAGAAAAAAAATTACTTTATTCTCTGTTCAGCTAAAATATGTTTTGCCTTTCATGAGATATCATGGAGATATCATGGAGATGGGATGAATGTAAATATGAAATTCATTTATGTTTCATATAAATCTTATACCGTTGCCTGGAAGTAATTTTAAACTACACCTCTAACCGTCAATGCCCACCAAACCTCTTCTAGTGTTTTATGTTGGTCATAGGCATCCTGTGTGCCACGCTTTGTTCAATTCATTGGTGGAGTTCAGAATCCCAGCAACTACAACTCCCAAATGATAAAAATCAATTTTTTTGAGATATGGTCACTCTTGGGTTAGTAGGTGTCTTGTGGCCAAATTTGGTGGCAATTCGCCCAGTGGTTTTTAAGTTATGTTCATCCCACAAACTAACATTACATTTTTATTTATATAGATTTCAGCTGGATATTTCCAGCCATTCACCTTGACTGTATCAACATCTTTGCCCTGCTTGCAGGGGCGGTCTAAGGTAATTTTAAATGGTAGGCGAACATTATTTTGGTCCCCCAAAACATTATTTTGCTCCCATGTAAAACAAATATACAATTATAATATCACAATACCATTAGTAGTATTATATTGTATCAATGTATATACAATATATTATACCATACTCATACTATATTATATCATAATTATATTATACTACATTACAATATAATTATATTATAATATATTGACATTATAATATAATATAACATTCTATTATATTATTATAAAAATAATAAATAAAATTATTTATTTAAATAAAATTATCCTCTACTAAATATTTTCATGACTCCTATAAAACTCAAATAACCCAAAATAAAGTAAAATAAAATATTATATATTACTATTTTGTACAATACCACTATACTGCAATATTGTTTGTAATATTACATGTAATTTAAAATATATCATTATTCTATTGTTATATTGTATTTGTATTATATTGTATGACAATATTAAGCAGAACTGTATAATAATCAACAAGAAATGCAATGCAAATGCATCAAAATCAGAATATATTACCTACCACCCGACTCATAATTCATAGGAGTCTCCCATAAGTCCAAAATTAGGATCCCAATGTAAATGTAAATAGAAAAACCGCCAAAATGTTCAAATGAGGTCGAATACAGGCAGCGTGCCCTGGGCAAACTTGGGCCCTCCCTCCCTCCCTCTAGGTGTTTTGGACTCCAACTCCCACAACTCCTCATAGCCTCAGGCCCCTCAGGTCTAGACAGAAATAGAGCCAAGAAAGGAAGGAGGGAGAGAAGAGGTCACAGAGGAGGAGGAGGAAAAGCCCTTCATTCATTCCTTCACTTACACTTCCTTCACTGATTCTTTTCTCCTTCCCTGCAAACGCGCGCTTGCAGAGCAAACTGCCTGCCCGATAGGGAGTGCTTTGCTTACAGGCTTCAAGCAAGGGGAGCTACTGGGCATGCGCGGAGGTTTTTCGATGTGCAGTTGCTCCTGCGCTCAATTTCAGCTCTGGAGCAACTGCGCCTCGTGAAAACCTCCGCGCATGCCCAGAAGCGCGCAGAACACACAAGGTCAGCCCAAAAGCAGGCAGCCGCGGCGCTGCCTGAGGAACATCGGCAGGGCCAGGATTGTGCCCCATGCGGCCAGGATGGCGCCCCCTTCCCAGATGGCGCCCTAGGCGGCCGCCTACTTGGCCTACCTGTAGGACCGCCCCTGCCTGCTTGTGTATAATTAGACATTAGTTGCACGATTACTTCTGAGTATGCAGGCAGAACCTTATTGAAAACTTCGTTATTTTTTTGATTACAGCAAAAAGAAATTAATTGAAAGTTTGATGTAATATGTAAGGAGAATGAGCTGTTGATAGCTGCTGGGATTTACTTCAAGCTGCCACCACCCATGGATATAAAAAACATTTCAGTGCTTAAGTACCAATGGCATAGTCAGATTGCATCCTTTATTATAAACCAGGGCAAATCTTAGTGGAGGCAAATTAAGCAGCCGCCTCAGGGTGCCACATGGCCAAAGGGGCACATCCAGGGTCGGGCGCCATGCCCCCAGGGGTGCCAGCAGGCTGTGAGGAAGTCTCGGGCAGGGCGAGAGAGGAGGAGGCAGAGGCGCGCGCTTTCCTTCTCCCTACCTTGCCCGCACCCTGCGCGCATTTCATCCCTCACCCTGCGCACCCTTTCCCGCCCCGCTGAGGATGCCTTGCACAGGGCGAGAGAGAAGGGGCAGAGGCGCCCGCCTTTTCCATCTCCTTGCCCCCACATGTCTCCTCCCTTTGTTGCCACTGCTGCTGCCGGTGCACAAGAGCGAGGGAGGAGGCCACGTGGGTGCCCTTACCTGGGGGGCAGGAGCAGGACTGAGCGACCAGACAAGCCTGCCAGCCAGAGGGCACCTAGTCCAACCCCCGGGCCCTTGCTCCCAAAATTAGCCTAGACCTGATATACACACACACATATATATGCATACACACAAAAAGAGAACAGGAAGAGGGGAGGGAAAAGGGTGAGAAGGGAGGAAGGGGAAGGTAAGAAGGGGAAAGAGAATAGGAAGGGGGCAAGGAAAATGGTGAGGAGGAAGGAAGGATGGGGAATGTACAGACCCACGCAAAGAATAGGAAGAGGGGAGGGAAAAGGGTGAGGGCCCTTCCACACAGCCCTGTATCCCACAATATCTGCTTTGAATATGTGAGTCCACACCCAGATAATGTGGGATTTTCTGCCTTGACATTTTGGGGTATAGGGCTGAGAAGGAAGGAAGGGGAATAGATATAGATATAGACACACACACACACACACACACACACACACACAACACACTCAAAGAGAATAGGAATAGAGCAGGGAAAATGGTGGGAAGGAAGGAATATATATATGTGTGTGTGTTTTTGACTTCAACTCCCACAATTCCAAACAGCAGTAGGAAGTCCAAAATACCCGGAGGGCCCAAATTTGTCTATGCACCCAATCCATGTGTGTGTGTGTGTGTGTGTGTGATTGGTTGGGGGGTGCCAAAATACTGTTCACTTACTATTTAAAATTACCTAGGTCCGGCCCTGTTATAAACAGAATATATATATATATATATATATATATAGAGAGAGAGAGAGAGAGAGAGAGAGAGAGAGAGAGAGAGAGAGAGAGAGAGAGAGAGTATAAGATAATAATTGAAATAAAGGAATGAAAAACAAAAAATAACACCCTTAAAGAGGTTTGGGAAGAAGATTTAGGGATAAAAATAAAGGAAACAGAGTGTCAACAATTATGGAGACAAAGACATGCAAAAAAATTTATCAATAAGGATTAAAGAAAATTATTATAGGTTAATATGGAAATGGTACCTTACACTAGTAAGAATAGCAAATATAAATTAAAACTACTCGAAAAACTGTTGGAGAGGATGCCAAGAAACAGGACCATATATATATATATATATATATATATATATATATATATATATATATATATATATATATGGTGGCAATGTAAATATGTAAGCAGTATTTAAAGAAATAGAAGATATAATGAATATTAAAATAGGAAGAAGTCCTAGTATAGCTTTATTATCATCATATAATAGTAAACAATAGGGGAAAAAGGATAAAGATGCGATAACAAACCTATTAACAATAGCAAGACTGCTTATAGCAAGGAATTGGAAAAAGAAATAAATATACAAATAGAGGAATGGTACAAGGAAGTATGGAAACTGGCAATAAATGATAAGTTAACATGTACTGTATATTAAAAGTAAAAAAGAAGTATATGGAAACAAAGTGATTTTGATGAGGTATGGAGAAAATTTATTGAAAAAGGATTAGAAAAGGAAGAAGGAAGGTTATCTCCACAAGAAGAAATGAAATTTTGGACGAATGATATGTAAAAGCAATGGCTTGGGGGAGGGGGGAGGGGAGCACAGCGGTGAGGGATACAAAAATGTATAAGAAAAACATAATGGCAGATGCTAATTAAAAAAATAAAAATGAAATAAAAAGCGTGAAAAAAAATATAAACAGAATAACAACTCAAATGAACACCAGGGAGAGTTTGAGGATTTGTGAAATGGCAGGAGGTTATAGCAGGATATGCATACATATCAGCATAGTGCTTGGTGTATGGAAAAATCAAGGTATGCTTTCAGGATTTTCTTTTTAATATTTTAAAGGTGCAGTTGGTTTAATCTGTGGATGCTGAACCCATGGATACAGATGGATGACTGTTTCAAAATTCAGTAAGTTCACTGAAGGAATCAAAAATTTTAAATAAGCATATGGAGACATGTTTTTGTTTTGTTTTGTTTTGTTTATAAAAAAACCCAAAGCCAACTCAGGTCAGAGAAATGGTGAATCCTTAATCCATTCCACCTGCTGAAGAGCTGTTGTGATATGGATGTCAATACCATAATTGCCTCTGTTTTGGGTCCATAGGATTTTAGGACATAGGAGAGTTAGTACTGAGGAATATTCTGCCCGCATAACATTCAAGCTGGTTGCCCGTGATAACCAAATAAAAGAGGATTATTAATTAAATGCTTTACTTTCAAAAGGACTTAATACCAAAGCAACCAATGTGTATTTGTTCAGCAAAAAGGTACAGGCACTGCAACCAAGATATTGAATGAAAGCATTGAGCAATATACATCAAGTGATGTGTTTCTGAATCGGACCAAATGTGCCATTGATCTAAATGTCTCCAACAAGAGCCAACACAATCGCCAGATGCGTCAAAGGACAGAGTAAAGGGAAAGCAAAGGCAGAGCAACCCCTCTGTTGGTCCATGCAGTACACCCCTCTCTCCAAACCTGGGAGGTGGATTTTTTCTGGTATGAAAGTAGAGCAGTGTTTCTCAACCTGGGGATCACGACATTTGGGGAGTCACAAGGGGATGTCAGAGGAGTCACCAAAGACCATCAGAAAACACAGTATCTTCTATTGGTCATGGGGGTTACACTGTTGGCCCAATTCTATCATTGGTGGGCTTCAGAATGCTCTTTGATTGTTATTCTCTTGGCTTTTCTTCGCGAACGAAGATTCAGGAAGGACTCATCCCACGCTTTCTACAAGTGCATTGATGATTCAGAGATTGGATGTGTCCTTCGAGCCTGTGCAATGAATTTTTCTGGTGGAGCGCAGAGTGCACAGAACTGGCCTCACCCTTTAAACCAAAGGTTCGTCTGCCAGGGCTTAGCAGCAAGGTCCTCAGGTCATAGGTTTGGTTCGAGTTTCCTTCTCTAGGTGGTTGACCTTACAGGGTTGAACGAGCACCATCTGCCCGAGTTTGAAATTAGAGTTTTCCTTCTCTTAGGATGGTTGCCAAAGGCTAGAGGGCCCATCCTGCACATTGACGCTTTTTGTCAGACCCTTCGGTTGTGACCTGTCTGGCATGGGAGGCCCTACCGGTGGTTATTATGCCACCGCCAGCATAGCTCAGAACTTCATTAGGGTACGCAAGCCTCTCCCCCACAACAAGGGGGCACCAATGGAGAGGTATTTGATTGTAGGTGAACTATAAATCCCAGCAACTACAACTCCCAAATGTCAAGGTCTATTTTCCCCAAACTCCAGCAGTGTTCACATTTGGGCATATTGAGTATTCATACCAAGTTTGGTCCATTTTTTGAGTCCACAGTGCTCTCTGGATGTAGGTGAACTACAACTCCAAAACATAAGGTCAATGCACATCAAACCCTTCCAGTATTTTATGTTGGTCTATTTTGACATTGCTCCCGTTTTGAGTTCTGTGTGCCAAGTTTGGATCAATCCCATCATTGGTGGGGTTCGGAATGCTCTTTGAGTGAACTATAAATCACTGCAACTACAACTCCTAAATGTCAAGGTGTTAACATTTCAAAAATTCACTGCAGATTCTGTGGTTGAGTCCTTTCCCCTTTGTGTCAGAAGCAAGGATTGTAGAGGTGGATTCCTATCCTGTCTCATACTTTATTGACCGTTCCGGGATGCCCCAGTCAAAACCTGATTGGCGATACTGGCCAGCGCAGGGAAGACCGAACCAGGGCAGATGGTGTTTATTTAACCCTGTAAGGTCAACCATCTAAGAGAAGGAGACTCAAACCAAACCTACGACCTGAGGACCTCGCTGCCACCATCCTAAGCTTGCTAGGCCCTGGCAGATGAACTTTTGGTTTAAAGGGTGAGACCAGTTCTGTGCACACTGCACTCCACCAGAAAGGTCCATTGCACAGGCTCGAAGGACACATCCAACCTCCGAATCATCAACGCGCTTGTAGAAAGTGTGGGATGAGTCTTTCCTGAATCTTCATTTGCGAAGAAAAGCCAAGAAGAAGAGAAGATATTGGGTATTTGTGCCAAATTTGTCTAGTGAATGAAAATACATCCTGCATATCAGATATTTACATTACAATTCATAACAGTAGCAAAATAACCGTTATGAAGTAGCAACAAAAATAATTATATGGTTGCGGGTCACCACAACATGAGAAATTGTTCTAAGGGGTCGCGGCATTAGAAAGGTTGAGAAACACTGCAGGTTGAGGCTCACTGCAATGCATGCAAAATTTGTTTACATAATTTCGTAGTACTCAGCACTCTGAAGACTTAGAACAATAGTGTTGAAGATTTGGGGCTGGTATGGAGGAATTCCTTTTGCCGTCTCTTGCTGTTGGTTATATATTTTTGCTTGCTTTACATTTCTTCTTTCTGCCGAAACCTAAAGGCATTGTTTCCCAACCAGTGTGCCGGGGCACACTAGTGTGCCATGAGCGATCATCAGGTGTGCCGTGGGAAATAGGAACCTCCAATACCCTTACTTATTAAAGGAGTGCCGCTACATCACAGTACAAAATGCTCAATTAATCATACATAATCATATGCAAAAAACACATTCAAAGTACCCAATCCTGCTGGAGAAAATCAAAAGTCTTACATAAGGTAGTTCGGCGTGGTCGCCATAGGGAGCAGAGGAGTTGCGAACCAGGAAGTAGCGAGTTCACGGAGCACTCCTCTACGGAAAACTCATGATATTTGATGAAATCACGGAAGTGAGTGCAAAAAGCAAAGTGTATCCACACAATGTTATCCAATGTCAGTTCTGGGATCCGCACAATAACACAGTCAATTTGCGGACAATTTAAAGAAGCAGCACCATAATCATAGCGACAAGTAGAAAATCACGTAGATAATCACATATATTCAAACCGCCAGAGGCTGAAGATAGATGTGGCAATGGAATCAAAAGCTGGCATGGGCAAACTTGGACCTTCCAGGTATTTTGGACTCCAACTCCCACCATTCCTAGCAGCCTCAGGCCCTTTTCCTCCCCCCCCCCCCCCTCAGCCACTTAAGCAGGAAAGGGCCTCAGGCTGTTAGGAATGGTGGGAGTTGAAGTCCAAAGCACCTAGGGGGCCGAAGTTTTCCCATGACTGACAGCTGTTGAGCAAGATCTTCGTGTGTGTCTTTCTGCCATTCCTGCCAGGATATCTATGTTGTGTTCATCGAAACAGGCCCAGGTTTCACACTGAGTGTATAAATCCATTTTAAAACATATTAACTATATGTATTACTGTGTTAGAGTGTCATTTTGTGTCATTTTGGTTGGTGGTGTGCCCCAGGATTTTGTAAATGTAAGAAGTGTGCCACGGCTCAAAAAAGGTTGAAAAACACTGCCTTAAGGTGAATGATTTCTTGCTCGTGTTCTGAACCGTGCTTCAGCTCTATTTCAAGGATAAAAGATGGATGATGGCCAGAAATAAACAATCATCATCTGATGGGCTCCGTGCCACTTCATTCTTGAAATGAACCTAAAGTGTCCTACATTATGGAAAAAGCTCCATGTGATGAGGTCTTAATTGTCATTAAATTTATTGGGACTGAGGTTGTAGGCATACACAGGAACCGAGATGCAGGTCTGAACTAGAGAAGGCCATTTGATTCAGTTTGATTTACTGTATATACCTGAGTATAAGCTTAGGTTTTAAGCCCCCTTTTTATGCTGAAAAAGCTCCCCTCGGCTTATACTCGAGCCAAGGTTATTTGTTATTTTAATCTGTTATTCATATTATTTTTATTATATTTATTTTATTACTCTATTTATTGTTTTTTACATTTATTATTTTACTCTATTATTATTACAGTTATTACTTTATTATTATCAATATTATTACATTTACATTATTTTACTCTATTATTTTATTACATGTATTAATTTACTCTTCTTATTATTACATTTATTATTTTACTCTATTTATTATTGTTATTACTACATTTGTTATTTTGCTCTCTTTATTATTATTGGAAGGATACGTAAGCAGCACATTTACATTGAAGGAGGCTAGAATAAGGGTTCAATCAGAGTTGGACAGTCTTGAATTTCAGTTTTATGTAAATACTCAAGAACAAAGTGCAGAGGAGATCCCTCAGTGCAAGAGAATAAGACAAATACTCACAGAGCCTACTGATGAAGAGTCTTTTGAGGGCTTCCCTGGGGAGGATGGGAGTCAGAGTGAAGGGAGTACTTCAGATGAAGAGCCAGAGATGGACTGGGCCAGTGTGCGGGAGGTTCAGGCTGTTTGTGAGGAACCCACAAGCAGTGACACATTTTTGGGATTTTCTGATGATAATGAATGGCCCTCAGGCTATCCTGATGACTGCTGGGGAGACCTAAGTCTTGAGAGAAGATGGAATTCTTGGAGAGGGTCTGCAGCTGCTGAGACAACAGCAGCTGAGCCTGTTGGTGATGAGGCGTTGTCAAGCTCAGTTGGGTCCAAGGTGGAAGACTAATAAATTGTGGGCTTCTGGGATGCTTCACTTTGCAGCTGGCAAGGTGTTGCATTTGGGACTTCTGCCTTGTATCCTATATCTTGAATTCTGAATCCTGTACGGAGTAACGTGAGTTGGGAAATCTGCTTTGTTTTTGGAGGCTGGCATGCTGTTGTTTCAGCTGGGTTGTGGGAGTTTGGGGGATTTAGGCCATGCTTTGGGTCTATCTTTTATACTACTCATTGTTGAAGAGTTGTATTCCCTGGTGTGTTCCATTTTATCCCATACTCAGCTCATTCTTCGCTACGGAAGGCATAAAAACACAATGATACTTTGCAGCAGATAATGAATCCACATGTAGAGTGTTAGACAAGCAACACTTGTATTTTCTTCTAGCCTTCATATACTTATCTGTCCTCTCAGCTAGAGAGTGGAACAATTCTAATAATTACTGTCAGAAGCTAGATTTTATTTCTTTGCGGAGAAAAATAGCACAGAATGCCACATTACATATCTGGGGCACCAGTTTTCCATTAGCTTTTATTTTATCTCCACTCCACAGATAGCTCCTCAAGGACAATCGAAGGCAAGTAATGCTTTTTTTCCTATTCTCCCCCCTTTGTGAACACTGGCGACATGAGGAATGAAAGCAAGTAAGTTTTTCAAAGCTCCCAGAGCAGACTGTAAACCATTGTAAGTGTCTGTACAAATCAACAGCATTTATAACAAGCCTATTGGGAGGGATTAAAAACTAATTTTCCATCTTGTTGTATTTTATATACAGAGAGAGAGAGAGAGAGAGAGAGAGAGAGAGAAGCTAAAAGAAAGACTCATAACAAAATATCACATACAGAGTGCTGCTATTCCCTATGCCATTCTATTCCACCTCCAGACAACTTTCCATCTCCTCCCGCATAGTACGAGGGCGGGTCAATAAGTCCGTGACTTTTTGAATTTCCCGCCTCTTAACTGAAAGGGCAACACTGCTCCTGTCAACAGGCATCTGTCAGTTGACTCCTGTCAAAATTTGAACAAGCTGCGTCATTTAGTTTGTGTTTAACAGCCATTGATAGCAGACTACCGCGTGATTTGAGGAGAAAATGGAAAAAGGTGAATTTTGTTTGCTCATGAAGCATTTTTTTTTGGAAAAAAAATCACTCAAACCAAGGCTAAGCTTGATAAATACTATGGGGACTCTGCACCATCCATTTCAATGGTAAAAAAGCTGTTTACTGAATTTCGCTGTGGCTGTACAAGCACGGAAGATGTTGAACATTCTGGATGCCCAGATGAGGTCCCTACACCCGAAACAATTGAAAAATTCATACGAGATGGTGTTGGCCGATCGGAGATTGAAAGTGCGAGAGATTGTGGAATCCATAGGCATCTCACATGGCTCAGTGGTTTCAATTTGAAATGATCACTTGGGTAGGGGAAAGCTTTCTGCATGATGGGTGCCTCATTTGCTCACAACCGACCACAAACGCGACAAATGTGACAATTTCACAGGAGTATTTGGCATTGTTCACCCACAATACGGTCATGTTTTTGCGCCGTTTTGTAACCGTGGATGAAACGTGGATCCACCACAACACACCAGAGACCAAACAGCAGTCAAAACAATGGGTTTCTCGGGGTGAATCAGCACCAAAGAAGGCTAAGGTGGGTTTGTCAGTCAATAAAGTCATGCCGACGGTTTTTTTGGATGCACGCGGTATAATCCACATTGACTACCTTCAAAAGGGTAAAACAATCAATGGCGAATATTATGCCAATTTATTGGATCGATTTAATGAGGATTTGAAAGAAAACCCGACCGCATTTGGCCAAGAAAAACATTATTTTGCACCAGGACAATGCAAGGGTGCACACATGTGCAGTTGCCATGGCAACAATCCATGAATTGGGATACGAATTGCTCCCTCATCCGCCCTATTCTCCAGATTTAGCCCCGAGTGACTATTTCTTGTTTCCAAACCTGAAGAAATGGCTCGGTGGAAAGAGATTTGACTCCCAACAATGAAATCATCCCACAAACAAATACCTATTTTGATGACCTCGACAAATCTCAATTTTTTGGAAGGGATAAAAACATTGGAGAAATGTTGGACAAAGTGTATAGAGCTCAAAGGAAACTATGTTGAAAAATAAAATGAGTTTTTAATCCAAAAACCTGTCTTTCATTCAAAAAGTCATGGACTTATTGACCCACCCTCGTAAGTTAGAGTCCGTCACTACTAAGCATTTAAGCAAGCTTAGTTTCTACTGAGCTGTTTTGGATATCACTTTTCCTTTGAATGTTTTTTCTTCAAATTCAGAGGAAGGTGTTTTGAAGCAGAAGATAGTAAACATGGCCTCAAGTATTTTCAGAAATAACGAAGCGGTAATTGGCAGAGGAAGCTCAGAGGTCACAGTGTTTTCCATTGTTTTGTTTACCACTTTTGTTTCTCATATACCAGCACTTCCCTTGTCTAGTCCATTTTTGGGTAATTTCTGTAGGTTTGTCATCAAACAACTCACCCACCAGCGCTGAGATTTATAGTTCGCCATCAACACCTCAATCAAATTAGATGAGATAACTATTTTCCCTTTTCCTCAAGGTCTTCATGCAGCAACAAGCTTTACTCGAAGGCTCATTTCTCTCGTACACACTCACACATGCACACACCTCATATACAGATCAGATCTGCCGCCACAAATCTTTTGCAAAAGCCAAAGGTCATCAACCTTTTAATAGAATATATATATATATCCTTTCTTACTGTCCCTGCCTACATTATATCAGCTTTTGCTCATATTATGTCTTTATTGTTTATTCTTATACGCACACGCGCGCACACACACACTATAGCAAAATGTGTTAAAAATATGAATTTTGCCAGAATTAACTACCTTTTCTTGACTTTACAGAGGAATTTCCTGGACTCACAGATTTGGGTTAATACTTAAATAAACATGACCACCAAAGACTCATTTTGAGTGTTGGCACAACTCAGCAAGAGGTTTATGTGCCACTATTCGTCATCCAAAACTTGTTTACCGGATATCAAACCAACAACAGTATCTATTCTTCATTACTTTCTCAATAACTTTTA
Source organism: Anolis apletophallus (assembly GCA_030556195.1). Classification (NCBI taxonomy): domain Eukaryota; kingdom Metazoa; phylum Chordata; class Lepidosauria; order Squamata; family Anolidae; genus Anolis; species Anolis apletophallus. The sequence continues at coordinate 512 of JARBWK010003348.1, read as the reverse complement.
TCTCTCTGTATACTATTCATAGATGTATAAAAATGTATAAACTTCTTTATCAAAATATAACCAGACAGACCCAGGCGCCTTCGCCTCCTTGGATAGGAAATGTGGGCACCCCTCACCCCGGGCCCTTTTTCCAAGCCAAAGTAATCAGCCAGACCCATTGTTTCAGAGATGGGGTGATCTTCTGGCTAGCCCAAACCTGTTTGTCTCCTACAGTTTGTCTCCCTATAATGCACCTCTTTGTTGATGGCCATTCCTTTGAGTACCCAAGATCAACATATCTGACTTATACCTTTGTTTTCTGAAGCCCTACCTTTGTTTGGTATAGAACTGGAAACTAGAGCTTATCAAAATCCATCAACATACATTAATTCTATTTTTCCCAGACTGTGACCTCCCAGGGGAGGCTCTGCAGCTGACCGGTTCTTCACTCTTGACCAATACCCAGCTGCCCTTCTCCACTGCCTATCAATCCTGGCATGGATTCTAGCCAGCCTCTTTTCTAGCCAACCAGG
>JARBWK010003347.1:0-12593 GCA_030556195.1 Anolis apletophallus | reverse complement strand
TACCATGTAGATAGTTTTAATTCACAACTCTTTCTTTTCTTACTGCTTATCTTTATATCTAACTCTTCGCTTTTCTTAATCTTATAATTATTACCCTCTTTAAGTCTTCACCCTACTTTACCCTACCCAAGCCCCTTGAAAATGAAAGTGTAATTTCCTTTCTATTCCTTTACAAACATGTAACTAAGTACAACTTAAAAACCTTGAATAAATACATTTCAAAAAAATAAATAAATAAAGAATTAGCAAATGTATAGAGACTGTGGCAGAGAATTACACCAGCAGTATCCCTTACTCATCCCAGTCTGACACAGGCTTTACATTTGCTTCTCTGAAAACTGGCCTGGATTTATATGAAATTCCTTTACTCATCAAACAGGCCTAACATCTAAGATGCATAAAACTACTGTCACATTGAAGAGAACTAAGTCTGTCTTGTTTAGTCATAAATATTAATAAATCAATACATTAAAGAAGAGTACTACAACAGTGATGATATCATCCACATGAACTGGTATTTCTCAAGGTAAACTCTAGTACCATCACCTACAAAGAATTCCAATAGGAAAATTTAATTCAACCCGAATGCTTCACCTTGATGCTGATTGTGCCAACAAGGTTAGGTAGATTATCATGTTGACAGAAGCCTCCACCTTTTTAGCAGGGACTCATTCACCCTTTCATCAGCCAAGGACTCTTCTAGCGTCAGAATTTTGACTTTGGAAAGGGAGAGGACTCAAATGGTGAGAAGTGAAAAAGATCTAGAAAAGCTGCTTGGCCATTTCAGTCTCTAAATACACACAGGGACAAATTAACCAAACAGGAACAAACCTATGAAAAAAATAACTTCAACCCTGATCTCAGTTGAAGAAGTATTCAAAAGTGCTGAAGTACATTTTGAATGAAGTGCCCATACGGATATTAGACACAGCCATTCTCCTGAGGAAGGAAAGAGTCAAAAACTCAGACTATTGTGTTGATCCACACTAACAACCAGCATTATCCAATTTTTGCTCCATGAGGATCAAGTAACCTAGTAACCCATTCATAACCATGACATCCTGAAAATACCAGAGATTCTTCCTGACAATACAGTACTGTATTGCTTGGACAATTCACTACCTCTAAGGCTAAGGTGTGGATTGCAGATAAACTCAGAAGAAATGACAAATCAGGTGACACAATTGTCCCCAGCTGATAAAAAACTTCCAACCCTTTGAATTCTGGTTTCACTACATCCCTGGAAGAGCTCACATGCTCCACTGATATGTTAACAAAAAGGAGATACCATACTTTTGGCCAAACTCCATCAGATTCTGGTCTACTATGGCCCTCCCACACAAAACAAAGTACACAATAAGAGCACAAAACTAGCACAACTTGTCATCTGGCTCTTGCACTTTCCACCAGCTCTGTCCTTGTAACTGTGTTGCACAAGCTCCTGCCTCGCCCCTTAGCTCAGTATATGGCCACTATGTTCGGCTATTGGTTGTTTGTTGATAACTTTGTTTATGATGTTTTTATATGTAAAAATTTATTGTGTTATATTTTAATCTCTGTTATATTTTAATCTCGTCCCCATGTTAGCTGCCCCGAGACCCTTAGGGGAAATGGTGGTGGGATACAAAAATAAAGTTGTTATTATTGTTACTATCATCATTGTAATATATTGTAGCACAACAACTGTAGCAGTGCTTTTATTTTCGCTTCAAAACCCAAAGAAATAGTTTCCCTCCAGCAAGTTTGCTAATAAATCTACTGTGGAGAGTAGGACTAATTTTCCAACACTTCTCAAGCTGACTTTGACTTATAGCAGCCCCATGAATGAGAGACCGTCAAATTACTCTTTTGTCAACCGCTCTGCTCAAGTCTTGCAGACTTGAGACATCTGTGATTTCCTTGATTGAATCCGTCCATATGTAATTCACTCTTCCTCTTTTTACCCTGCATTCTAACTTATGTGTGCATATATGCTTTTGAGTTGTCTTGACATATGGCAATCTTGGTTTTTTCCATCTCCTTCCTCTGAAATATAGCCTACGTCATCTGTTTTAACTATAATAATAATAATAATAATACTTTAATATTTGTGAGTCGCCCTCCACCCGTGGTGCTCCGGGCGACTTACATCATTTAAAAACATTAAAAACAACAATATACAGCAATTTAAGACAGATACATGTCTGAGGAAAGGCTCAGACATTCAGAGGTACCGATCAGGCCCCAAACGCTAGGCGGAAGAGCCAGGTCTTTAAGTCTGACCGAATCTAGTTAGGGTCAGAGTGGCTCTGAGGGCGGGTGGCAGTGAGTTCCAGATCCTGGGGGCCGCCACGGAAAAGGCTCTCCGCTGGGTTTCCATCAGCCGAGCCTCTCGCACCCCAGGGATGGTCATGCGATCGCCATTTATGGCACGTGCTGGCCTCACGCTGCGTTGGACCGTCAGCCGGTCACTCAAGTAGGCTGGCCCAATATTGTGCCGAGCTTTAAAGGTGAGCACCAGAAGTTTGTGGAGCACTCTGAACTCTAGGGGCAGCCAGTGGAGATCTTTTAAAATAGGAGAAATGTGGTCCCTCACTGATGACCCAGAGATGAGTCTGGCCGCTGCGTTGTGGATGAGTTTCAGCCTCTTGGTTGTGGAGAGGGGGAGGCCCACATATAGGGCGTTGCAGTAATCAAGACGCGAGACAACGGTGGCATGTACCACGGTTCTCAGCGCCTCAGATGGTAGGTAGGGGGCCAGCCGTCGGGCCCCACGGAGATGGAAAAAGGCGCCTTTGCTGCCGCCTGGATCTGGGCCTCCATCGTTAGTTTTTCGTCCAGGATCACTCCCAGGCTTTTCACTGCCGGAGCCGGGGATAAGGGGCTCGCCCTCAAAGGGTGGCAGTGATGGGTGAGGGGCGGGTCGGCCAGGCCAGAGGATCTCCGTTTTGGCCGGGTTGATTTTGAGTCTATGTGCTCTGAGCCAGCTCACACCGCTCCCAATCCTTGGCTGAAACTGTCCGGCACCGACGATGACCCTGGGTCAAGCTTCAGGAGCAGCTGTGTATCGTCCGCATATTGGTAGCAGGAGAACCCATAGCTCCTGGCAATGCTAGCCAGAGGCTGGACGTAGATGTTGAAGAGGGTAGGGGATAGGATGGGCCCTGGGGACTCCGCATTCCACCCGCTTTTCCTAGAGACTTGACCCTGCCACTCGACCCGCTGCGAGCGGCCTCGCAGGAACGATTCCAGCCAGGTCAGAGCCTTGTCTTGGATCCCAGAGGCAGCCAGGCGATCGAGGAGCAAGTCGTGATCAACGGTGTCAAAAGCCGCGGTTAGGTCCAGAAGGACTAGGACTGCCGAGCCTCCCGGTCCAGTTGATGGCGGATGTCGTCTGTGATCGCTACGAGGACGGATTCCACTCCGTGACCTGCGCGCGAAACCCGACTGGGACGGGTCTAGGCCCCGGATCGATCTAGGAAGTCCCGTAAATTGGCTTTCTACCGCTCGCTCTAAGAGCTTACCCAGAAAGGGTAGGTTACGACGGGCGGTAGCTTGCTGGGTCATCGGGGTCGAGATTCGTCTTTTTCAAAAGGGGCTGACTCTGGCCTCTTTCAGGAGTTCGGAAAGGTGCCTGACTCTAGGGAGAGATTCACCAGGTCCCTCAGAGCACCCGACATGAAGTCAATGCTGGACTTAATTAGGTGTGATGGGCAAGGGTCCGTTGGGCAGGTTGTCGCTCTTGCCCCGGTCACCAGCCTTCTCACCACCTCCTTTGTTAGTGGGCTGAATTCTGAGAGACGGTGTTCACCTGTCCGGGTGGGGTGCTGAGACTCTCGCGTGTCCCCACCTCGGGAAGCAGCGGCAGGTCAAGCCGAAGTGCCGCGATTTTTCCGAGGAAGTACTCCTGGAGGTCATCTGCAGTTATCGCCGATTTGTTGGATTCACTCTGTGGGGACGTGAGGAGACTCCGGACTACCTTAAAGATCTGTGCCGTATGGGAACCCGCGGCTGAGATCTGGGCCGCGTTATAGGATCTTTTGGCCTTTTTGATCTCGTGTTCGTATAGCCTATGTTGTTCTCTGTAGGCTGCTCTGGTTTCTTCACTAGGTTTTCGTCGCCAGGTGCTCTCGAGTTGCTTCCTCCGGTGTTTTATCAGCTTTAGGTGCATTGTAAACCATGGAGAGCAGGTTTTCCTGGGGCGGAGGGGGCGCCTAGGAGCTATCTGGTCAATGGCCCTTGAGAGAACACTGTTCCATCTGGCGACTAGATCTGACAGTGATCCACCGGGGACCTCCAGGGGTTCCAGCGCCGCGGCGAATGCCCTCGGGGTCATCGCGCTCTTTTGGCGGGCTAGTACAGACCTTGGCTCCGATCTTACCGTGAGGGGGATGTTGATATCTACCCTCACCGTCAGGTGGTCCGACCAAGGCACTGCCCTGGTGTCACGATGATTTGTGGCGAGACCCTGGCTGAAAATCAGGTCCAGTGCATGGCCCGCTTGGTGAGTGGGGCCTGTATCTGTCCTGGAGAGGTCGAGGGCGTCCATGTGCATGAGGAATTCTCGTGCATTGGGGGTGGGAGGGACTGCGTCCGGATGGATGTTGAAGTCCCCCAGTATGAGGAACCGGGGGAACCTCAGGGCCCAGTCAGCAATCAGGTCCTGTAAGGCAGATGTGGCCTCTTTATGGGCCCCGGGGGCCCGGTAAACCACCAGGATCCCCGTCTTTCCTTCCTCTCCAAGGGTTGCTCCCAGGCATTCTATGCCGGTCATCTCCGGTGTTTGGAGGACAGAAGTGGCAACAGCGTCCCTTACGACCAGTCCTACTCCCCCACCCCGACCTATAGATCTTGGTCGATGGAAGGCTTGAAAGCCAGGGGGGGCTATCTCCTGGAGGAGGACACAGTCACCGTCCTGGGTCCATGTCTCTGTGATGCATGTAACATCTGCATCCTGTTCTGCGATAAAATCTCGCAGGGTGGCCAGCTTATTACAGATCGACCTCGCATTAAGGAGCAGAAGTGAGGACCAGGGTGTGGCAGGTGTTTGTTGACGGGCGTGGCAGGTGATGGGGCGCAGCCAGGTCGAAGAGGGGCTGCGGCTCTGTTTGGTGGAGGGTGGGTTGCTGGACCTTGCCCTCCTCTTCCCGCCAATTACTGGGATGGGACAGGCGGAAGCGCTCTGGTGCTGATGGTTGGAGCCGGAGCGCTGAGTTTGCGGCACGTCCCCGAAAAGGGGACGTTGGGGTGGCCTGTCCTTGATTGCAAACCGGAAGGGTCGTATTGGGCGGTGGCTGTGCCATGGAAGGGCCGGTGGGGATTCTAATCCTTCGAGCCCAGAAAGTTCTGGTCCTAAAGGGGCCGGGGTTGCCAGTCGAGAATTCCCTGGAGTTGTTGTGTCCTCTCTGGGTAGCGGTGCTTCGGTTGCGTGGCCTGAGCGGGTCCAGGCGTGGGGTGTTGGGCCTTTCTTGTGAGGCCCCTCTCGCCGCGGGGGCCTGTAGATCAGGGTTTCCTATCGGTTCTGACTGATCTGCCTGAGAGGGACAGGGGGGGATGGCGGCCTGTAGGCTGGGGCGGAGCCGTCATTTCGGAGCATGTTCTGGTGGTCGCTCTCTTCCGCCGGCGCCTCAAGGCCCTCCCTGCCCTTCTTTTAGCCCGCCTGGTCTCTCCGCGGCTGTTGGCATCGCATCTGCCCTCAGGTTCACGGGGGGTACTTGGGAGTGCCCCTTGGTGTGTCTCCGTCTCCGTCTGCGCCTGCGCCCCCCCCTCGCTCCATCAGCGGGTGGAGATGGGGTCGATGGCTGGGGTGTCAGGCCCCTGCTAGGAGGGGGAGTTGGTTGGGCACTATGGGCCTTTATTGTCAATTGGGCAGTGGAGACAGAGGCCATCTGCCCCCCCGTGTCTTTTAAAGACTTCACCTGCCCGCACTCACCATGGATGTGGCCGCCCTCATTCGCCCTTTGATTCAGGGCTTCTCCCACTACTTCTGGGCTGTCACTCAGTCCTCGATGCTGGCTCCACCCATCACTCCTCCCAGAGTGGCCGGTGGCCGCCTCCCACTCTGCTGACGAGGAGGGAGGGGGCGGAGACGAAGGCGGGGCCGCAGATGTCGGTTCGGCGTCCTGGGGAGCCGGCGCCATCTTGGCATGGCCAGCCCAGGCCTCCGGGTGATGGAGGGGGGAAAACCGGGCGGCCCTGCGGCGGGGCCGCTCCCCCGGAGCCTTGGCCAGAATGGCGAGATGTTAAATGTCTCCTCCGGCTCCCGCTGCTCAAGGCATGGCCCAGCGGCTGACCACGGCACCCGGGGGGCTGGAGCGTCTGGCGGCAGCTCCAACTTCGGCGACCCCGGCGGCTCCCGAGGGCCTGGCGATCCCGATGGCTCCAGGGGACCCGAGGGCAGCTCGGTGGCATCGCCAGTTTCCCGAGCCGCCGCCGCCGCCGCCGCTGTTCCCGGCTGTCGCCGTTGCCCAGGGCCGCCCCGGGCAACGGGGCTGCATATCACCATCTAACTTTAATTCCAAAATATGGATTGTTGAATGAGCTCATATTTGTTACCCCTTGCTCATATGAAGTTACATAATTAGCAATCACCAAATTCTTAACTGAAACTATTTTTGTTTCCATTCAGATTTTTTCCCCAGATTTTGTAGCTCATAAAGTTAATGACACACCAGCACTTACAGCAAATATGGTGAATGAATAGTAAACAGTATTCAGGAGAAAAATACAAGTGAAGAAAAGAAATACAATATACAGTTTGAAACAGTTACGTTTCTCAAGCCCACCAAACAAAGTATCCAGAGAAGAATCCAGAAGTGTCACTCTGCCCTTCAATTCCACAAGAACTGGTTTTCACTGATAAGGGTGTTCATATCATAAACATGTTTGACAGATAAAACGGAGTTACAACATGCATGTGCAAATGGTGCACTGCTAACTACCTGTAGTTTGGAGGTTACAGATTTCATAGATTTCCTGCCACATTAGGGGAAAAAGTTTGTGCAACCATCAAAATTTTCAGAGGTGTTACCGTACTATGTTCTTTTCCCCTAAGAGAAGACTAACGTGCCTGTTTGTCTTGAATGAGTTTTTTTTACAATTATATGTATTCAACTCAGTTGCCAGATTCCCTCTACAATAGGCTACATCTAGAAATGAAATTTGAAAACCATACGTACAGGGTACATGACCCACAAAGCATTTTTTAAAAAAATGGGGAGCATATCTTTCCACAGCTAGCAATTTCATATGGTATTCTTCTAACACAAAATAAGGGAAGTGAAGCATTCTTGACTCAAGCCTTCAGTACCCAGAATACATTCTTCAGACACAATTGTCAATATGTATAATTTGTGGCTAACTACCCAAACCTCTCCATTGGCGCCCCCTTGCAGTGGGGGAGAGGCTTGCGTACCCTAGTGAAGTTGTGAGCTATGCTGGCGGTGGCATAATAGCCGGCGGTAGGGCCTCCCATACCAGACAGGTCACAACCGAAGGGTCTGACAAAGAGTGTCAATGGGCAGGATGGGCTCTCTAGCCTTTTGGCAACCACCCTAAGAGAAGGAAAACTCTGATTTCAAACCCGGGCAGATGGTGCTCGTCTAACCCTGTAAGGTCAACCATCTAAGAGAAGGAAACTCGAACCAAACCTACGACCTGAGGACCTCGCTGCCACCGTCCAAGCTTGCTAGGCCCTGGCAGATGAACCTTTGGTTTAAAGGGTGAGGCCAGTTCTGTGCACGCTGCGCTCCACCAGAAAAATCCATTGCACAGGCTCGAAGGACACATCCAACTTCCGAAAAAGCCCTGTAGCGATAGGCGAGGGACGAAACGGTAGGTGTAAAGATGCACTGGAAGCCGCAGACCCAACCCTGCATGCAGGCGGTTCAGGACTTTGGTCGCTCGAGACTGACCCGGGAGATGACAGTCTTGTTCGGCAGCATCCTGAATGACCAAGCAGCCTTTTTTAAGGAGAGCACTGCTTGCTCCGTATGGAGAGGGGGCCTAGAAAAGGTGGCCTAACGAAAGCTCATCCCCGTCTACCTGGTTGGCTAGCCGCGGCCAACGGGCATCTTCCGATGCGGTCGAACAAAGACAAAGAAACAAAGGCCAACACCTGCCTGCAAAGGTGCAAATAGACTGACACTTGCATGCTGGAACATCAGAACCATGCAAGATTCTGCAGATAGTGGACGTCCTGAGCGTCGTTCTGCTCTAATAGCCCATGAACTATCACGGCTTAACATTGAAATCGCTGCTCTTAGTGAAGTTCGTCTCCATGAGGAAGGCAGCCTTAAAGAACACGGTGCCGGCTACACACTCTACTGGTCTGGCAAACCCAAAACTGAGAAACATCTTTCAGGAGTAGGCTTTATGATTAAAAACTCCATCGCCTCTAAACTCGAGACGTTGCCGACAGGTCACTCTGATCGCATTATCTCCTTACGCCTCCCACATGCTGTTCTCTTCAGTATATATGCCCCAACTATGCAAGCTGACCCCGTGGAGAAAGACAAATTCTACTCAGACCTACGCCACCTCATACAAAAGGTCCCTGCAGAAGATAAAATCATTATCCTTGGTGATTTCAATGCCAGAGTAGGAAAAAACTTTGAAGCCTGGAAAGGTGTATTAGGCAAGCACGGTGTTGGAAACTGTAATGATAATGGGCGCCTTCTGCTAGAGTTTTGTGCAGAACAGCAGCTGACTATTACAAACACCATCTTTCAGCAGAAAGATAGCTTGGAGACCACCTGGATGCATCCCGATCCAAGCAGTGGCACCTCATTGACTATGTTTTAGTGCGCCAGAGAAACATTCGTGATGTCCGTCATACTCGAGTGATGCCCAGTGCAGAATGTCAAACAGACCATCGCCTTGTAAGATGTAAACTAAATCTACACCTTAAGCTCAAACCTAAGAGGGGTGGCATCTTAAAGAGGAGACTCCAAGTCAACAGTCTTCAACAGGCTGTTGTGAGAGACAACTTCCAGGTAAATCTGCAAGCAAAACTTGAAGTCCACCTACAGATTCTTCTCCTACAGCGCTCTGGCAACACATCAAAAACAGTATCCTGCAGTCTGCTGAAGAATCCCTAGGATTCTCCCTTAAGAAAAACCAAGACTGGTTTGATGAAAACAACCAAGAGATCCAGGAGCTGTTGGCAAAGAAGAGAACCACTCACCAGGCATTCCTCGCCCAGCCATCTTGCCATGTAAGAAAAGCAGCCTTTCGTCTCGCATGTAGTAAACTCCAACAAAAACTCAGAGACATCCAGAACAAGTGGTGGATTGATTTATCAGAAAAGACGCAACGCTGTGCAGATCTCGGTGATCACAGAGGTTTTTATGAAGCTCTCAAAGCAGTGTTTGGACCTACTTATCAGGTCCAAAGCCCCTTATACAGTACAGATGGTCAAACACTAATTACTGATAAAACCTCCATCCTGAACCGATGGGCTGAACATTTTCAGGGTCTCTTTAATGCCAGCCGAGTAGTCCAAGGTTCAGCTATCCAACACATGATACAACAACCAATGAAAAATGAACTGGACACAGCTCCCACTCTGGAAGAGACCATTGAGGCCATACAGCAGTTGAAAAATGGCAAGGCAGCCGGGATCGATGGAATCCCACCTGAAGCTTGGAAACAGGGAGGTCATGTACTGCATGCTAAATTCCACGAGCTCCTTGTGAGTTGCTGGGAAAAAGGTGAACTGCCATCAGATCTCCGAGATGCAGTTATCATCACCCTGTATAAGAAAAAGGGAACAAAATCCGATTGCTCAAACTATCGAGGTATAACACTGCTCTCCATTGCTGGAAAAATCCTTGCAAGGTTACTCCTGAACAGATTAGTTCCGGCTATTGCAGAAGAACTTCTCCTGAAAGCCAATGCGGCTTCAGAGCAAATAGGAGCACCACAGATATGGTTTTTGCCCTTAGACAACTGCAAGAGAAATGTAGAGAGCAGAACAAAGGACTCTATGTAACATTTGTCGACCTCACCAAAGCCTTCGACACTGTGAGCAGGAAAGGTCTGTGGCAGATCCTGGAACGTCTAGGATGTCCCCCAAGTTCCTCAAAATGATTGTCCTGTTACATGAGGGCCAGCGGGGTCAAGTCAGATATGGCGATGCTCTCTCGGAGCCCTTTCTCATAACTAATGGAGTGAAACAAGGTTGTGTTCTTGCACCAACCCTATTTACAATCTTCTTCAGCATGATGCTCCAAAGGGCTATGGCAGACCTTGAAGAAGAAGACGGCATATATATACGCTATCGTACTGATGGTAGCTTGTTCAACTTAAGCCGCCTGAGGGCTCGCACTAAGACTCTAAACTATCTAGTCCGTGAGCTACTTTTTGCTGACGATGCTGCCCTTGTCGCCCATTCAGAAGCAGCCCTGCAGCGCCTCACATCCTGCTTTGCAACAGCTGCAGAGCTGTTTGGGCTGGAAGTCAGCCTGAAGAAAACAGAAGTCCTCTACCAGCCCGCACCACAGGAAGAACACCACCATCCTCACGTCAGCATAGGCACATCTGTGCTTAAGTCCGTCAGCAGTTCACCTACCTGGGAAGCATCATCTCTTCAGACGCCAAGATTGACAAAGAGATAGATCACAGATTATCAAAGGCATATAGTGCATTCGAAGGCTTCACAAAAGAGTCTGGAGCAACAAGCACCTGAGACAAAGCACCAAAATCAGTGTGTACAGAGCTATCATACTGTCCATTCTCCTCTATGGGTCTGAAACATGGGTCACCTATCGCCAACACCTACGACTCCTCGAGCGCTTTCATCAGCGCTGTCTTCGCACAATCCTAAATATACACTGGACCGACTATGTGACGAATGTTGCTGTCCTTGAGCAAGCAGGGATCACCAGCATTGAGGCCATGCTATTGAGAAACACAGCTGCGCTGGGCAGGACACGTCTCTAGGATGGAGGACCACCGCCTCCCAAAGATACTACTCTACGGTGAACTCGCCACGGGTCAGCGCAAGAGAGGCGCCCAAAAGAGATATATAGGACTCCCTGAAACAACATCTCAGGCTTGGCCAGATTGATCACCAACAATGGTCCACCCTGGCCTCACATCGGGAGGCATGGAGAAGCACTATCCACAATGCTGCGGCCTCTTTCGAGAAGACACGCCGAATGGGTCTCGAAGAGAAACGACAACGCAGAAAGAACCGCAACTTGGAAAAAACATCACCCAAGGAGACTTTCCGCTGCGCTTTCTGCAACCGAACTTGCCTATCTCAGATTGGCCTTTTTAGTCATCAACGCGCTTGTAAAAAGCGTGGGATGAGTCCTTCCTGAATCTTCGTTCGCGAAGTAATGCCGAGAGAGAGAGACCCAAACCTCAGCAGAAGAGTCTGACATTGAAACACACCGTTTTGCTACCAGAGTCAAGAATGGCAAACATGACACTAAAATTCTATTTGCACAATCTCTTGAGATAGAAAGTGTCTCTTAATCTAGTCTCTAATCTAGTCTCAACAAAAGAAATGTACAGGAGCACAGTTAATCTGAACAGTTTACATTTTGAACAGTTCGAATAACTTACTGCATTGTGTGATTTTCTGGATATTAGATGTTATGCGTTGTGCTAACTGGTTAGGATCCGCAGTGGTTCCTCCATTGTACTCCATTGCTGATTATAATGCCACTAAGCTCATAAGCAGAAGGTTTACTAATAACACCACCTGAAAGGAGAAGACAGATAACTTTTACACAGTGGGGATTTGTATTCACAAGTCACAAATATGCAAACTACCAGTATCAACTATTTCGCATGACACTGTGGTACCTACCCACTTCCCCAATGTGGCAATACCAGATGCTTTAGATTTTCATGCATATTAGCTCTAGTCTGGTGGTTCTCAACTTGTGGGTCCCCAGGTGTTTTGGCCGCTCTGAGTCCCCCTCCGGGGGTTGAGAAGAGAGGGGTAGAAATGCTGGAAATAAATAAATAATAAATACAACTCTCAGAAATCCCAGCCAGTTTACCAGCTGTTAGGTGTTCTGGGAGTTGAAGCCCAAAACATCTGGGGACCCATAGGTTGAGAACTACTGCTCTAATCAGTTTGGTCAAATATCAGTGCTGTAGTCCAAAATATTTGAAAAACACAAGTTCAGGGAAGGCTGTACTATATAAATCTGGATTTTGGGAGGATTAATATTGATTTCGTTGAATGCCTTCAAGTTGCTTCTGACTTATGGTGAAACTTTCGGGGAGTTTTCTTGACAAGATTTGTTTTGAGGTGGCTTGTGTTTGTTTTCCTCTCAAGTGGGATCTCCAGAGCCGCAGTCCAATGCTGAAACCACTACACCATGCTGGCTCTCAAAAGATGTGTAAGTCGCCTCATGACTTTTGGTAACTCTAAAAATTTCTAAGATAAGGAATACACAGAGGTGGTATTTTTTCTACTTTTCCTCTTTAAAAATAGATGACAACAGCTGATATTCTTTGAAGGCTTTGAAGGCAATTAATGTCTTCAGTTGGATTCTATTTAGAAATAAATTAGTAATGCTGAAAAATGAGGGCGAGGGGTATAGGAAGCAACAAAGCCCAAAGGTTGCCATATATAGACATATGTGAAAAGTAAA
>JARBWK010003346.1:0-12595 GCA_030556195.1 Anolis apletophallus | reverse complement strand
CTGGATGACCATCTGTCAAGGGTGCTTTAATGGAATTTTCCTGCTTCTTGGCAGGGCGTTGGGCTGGATGGCCCATGAGGTCTCCTCCAACTTTATGATCTCTCAGTATTTAGCATGCATTGGTAGCTAAGTATACATAACAATTTTCATTATTTTTTTCTCTCATAATTAGGTTTGGAAAAACTGGCACCTTAACTGTTGAGGAAACAAATTCTCTCCAGAAGCCTTCTGTGAGAAGTGCTACCTCTCCAGGAACAGCTACTATACTAGATGTTGACCAGTCAACCCTAATGTTTATTGGTGGACTTGGAGGACAAGTCAAGGTGAAAATAATAGTAACCATGTTGTAGTTGACAGTAATGGTTTCCATGCAGCTTTCTTTCATTATTGTGAATGAATGAGACAGAGTTATCATACATCCAGAGATGGAAATAATGATGTTTAACACTGTGTGAAAGTTGCTATGATTGTCTTAACTGTGGGTAAGGTCAAGTCTACTTCATCAGGCTTTGTCTGTGAAAGCTTATGCTACAAATTTTGTTATCTCAATTAGTCTCTAAGGTGCCATAAAATCCCTTTGCATACTGATATTCCAGACTAACATGACTTTGAATGGTATCTGGGAAAACACAAAGCCAGAAATGGGCTGAAGTCTATTTCTGGTTTTGAAAAAATATATATAGTCTTTTAAATGTTTAATAATGTAAAGGAACCCTGCTACCTGTTTAAAAGCTGAATTCTCACTTCTGGAAGCTTCTGAATGAGTTAGTTCACATTTTTGATGGGCTACAAAAAGGTCATTCTTGGGAGTATGGAGGAGTTATACTCAACAACAGCTTTGGAGAGCTGCTAGTGGCTCCAGGGCTACACTTTATCTTCCTCTGCTGCAAGTTGTTTGACATTTATTCATGGATTGTGTATGTTCTGAAACAGAAATCACCTGCTGTTAAAGTGACACATTTTAAGGGATGCATGGGAGAGGCAGCTTTGAACGGCAAAACTGTTGGGCTCTGGAATTACGTAGAAAGGGAAGGCTATTGCCGTGGATGCTTTGGAAGGTAAGAAATGGAAGTTGTTTGTTGAAGCTTGCAGGCTAAACCAGGAATTGTAATGCACAAATATAGTTACATTGCATCTGAGAAGATTGGTGGATCTTACTTTGTTTCATGGTCATTTTAGGAACAAGTATAGTCTTGCATATGTCTATGTCCAGATTCTAGATTGTACCTCTGTAGCTTTAGAGGCATTTATGTAATATATAATTTATGTCTTTATATGTTGTCACTATATTTGCTGGTTCAAAAGTTAGTTAATATTGTTTTATCTATTTTCAAAATCCATAAGTAAACAAATCAGACTTGTACTCTTGTGAACCTCTTCAAGGGACACATCTACGTTGCAAAATTGACAGTTTGACATTTTACATGTTATGGCTCAATGCTATGGAATAATGGGAGTTGCAATTCTACGGCACCCTTAGCTTTCTTTGCCAAAAGAGTGCCACCCCAAGCTACAATCCCCAGAATTCCACAGCATTGTACTATCCAAGTTAGAGTGGCATCAAACTGCATTAATTCTACAGTGTAGATTCATCTAGGCATAGCTACTGGGCTTATCATTCTCTTTTTTCCTGCCCCCTGATGTTTGTTCCCTCATTCATACTGAGTTCCCCTCCACATCAAGTTATACAATAATAGAAATTTGACATGATATCTATATTAAACAACTGCTGATAATAACTTGCTTCCTAATCCAAATTATGTTTTTGATTCCTGTTCAGCCAAACAGTTGGACTGCAACTAATGTAACTACTGTAATTTGTTTGATTTACATATTACAGCTATCAGTGTAGGTTATTATGAGAGCCAGCATATCTATAGTGATATGTAATGTATTTATTTTATAAATAAAATTGTCCCCATACTGGAATTCAAGATAGCTCATAAAATGATTAAAAGCAAGTCCAAGTAAAAATACAAGAAAGTGTAATAAAAAAATACAGTTAAACAAACTGTAAAACATAATCCAAATAAACGTGATTTGAAAATATCTCCATAAGTACTGTACCAGACCTTTAAAAGTCCCTTTCAGCAGCCATTCCTTGCCAAAGCACTACCTGAGTATGAAGGTATTTTCTTGGCAGTAGAAGGACAACGGGGAAAGGAGCCTAAACTCTCTTAGGCTGGAACTACACTGCCATATAATCCAGTTTCAGAATACAGATTAACTTCATTGAAACACATTATATGAGCCTACACTGCCATATAATCCAGCTCAATACAATTAATCTTCAATCTGAAACTGGATTATATGACAGTGTAGATCCAGCCCTAGAAAGGAGTTCCTTGTACAAGCACTGGAAAGTCCATCTCCTGTAGCCACTCCCAAGATCTCAAAGCCCAAGCATGTGTCTATGTGAGAACAGGGTCTTATACCCAACACTTAAAATTATGCCTGGAATTATGCTCATTATAATCAGTCTTGTCAATAGTCTGGCTGAAGCATTTTGGACTTGTTGAACTTTCCAGACACTTTCCAAAGGCAGAACTCACATAAAAGGTCATTGTGGTAATCTAAAAAAGATTTAGCTAAGACATGGCTACAGTGACGGGCCTTAGAAATCAAAGTTCAAATCCTCAAAAGTTTAAGATATCCATTAATTACATTGGACTATTTTATGAGTTTTTGCCTGAATTACAAAAAAGATGAGAATAACATGGGTTGGATTGTATATTGATGGAAAGGTAAAATGGGAGAAAGCAGCACATGAATGAAGGAGCACACATATCTAGATGACATTCCCATGGCTGTGATTTAGCTGTGTATATAAGGGTGCCAGATATTAATGACACACTTATATAAATGTGTGATTTCTTCTATTATGTTTTTTTAGATTTATGTTATTACAGAATTTTGTCTGATTACGTGTAGTTTAATTTATTGATGTCAGGTTTAATTTACTGATCTTAGGTCTTAATTTGATGTTAGGCTTTAATGTTACTTTTATATGTGGGGGTTTTCTGGGATTCTATGTTAGTATTATGTGTTTTATGTAGGCATTGAATGTTTGCCATTATTATGCTGGAATCTGCCCTGAGTCCCCTTGGGGAGATAGGGCGGAATACAAATAAAGTTTTTTTAAAATTATTATTTCACTTAAAATAGCACTAAATATTCTCTCCTCCTCCCTCCCTCCCCTCCCTCCCTCCTCCTCCCCTCCCTCCCTCCCTCCCACCCTCCCTCCGCCTCCCGCCCTCCCTCCCCCTCCCTCCCTCTTCTCTCTCTCTCTCTCTCTATATATATATATATATTCATATTTTCATAATTGTAAATGACTCTATATCTCAAGCATCCTGTGTAAGAATAAGTAGTCTTGATTTTGGAAATTCCTGTTTGTTGAGTCTCATTTGTAACCAGCAGAGGGAGGCACAGGGTTATTTTAGAAATAGCTGGGGATGGATGACACTCTTGTGTAGTTAAGTTTTAAGATACGAAATTTAGGGAAATCATAAAGTGTATTATTATTATTATTATGTGTGTCCTGGTCTTATTAATGTGAGTATGCCAGTGGTCTGTGGATAGAATTTGTCTTTCTTGAAAAATAACCACTTGGTGCCGAAGAACCTTTGGAAACTCACGTTCTTTTTGTTTTCCCAGTCCACAGGATGAAGACATTTCATTCCATTTTGATGGCAGTGGATATTCAGTGGTAGAGAAGTCACTTCGTTCCACTGTGACCCAAATAATTCTATTTTTCAGCACCTTTTCACCCAATGGGCTCTTAGTATATCTGGCTTCTAATGGCACAGTAAGTAAATTATTCGAACTATTTAGTTCCATGGATCATATAGGATTAATTTCAGATGGATAAGAAAAGGATTCAGATATGTGATGTTTATTTGTTTCCCATGACATACATTATGTTTTATTTCTCAATTGTAATGTCATAAAGCAGCTTGAACCTGTGGAGTCACTGTATACTGTAACCTATGGAGATATCATTTGATTATTTGCCATGAATTGCTGTTTAAATGCTCATATAGTGCTGGCTAGTGAAGTTAGAGGGTTTCCAATTTTTGTTTCTTAATGAAAAGAAAACAGCAGAAATTTATTTATTTATTATTCCAACTTATATACCGCCACTCCCCGGAGCCTTGGGGCGGTTTACAAAGCAGCAGTACAACAATAACTATTAAAACCGTATTAAGTAAAATTGAAGGGAAATGTTACTTCCGTTCATATATTTAATGTATATCCTGCCTGTCTCTCCCAAAAGGGCCCCAAAGCTATCTCACAAAATATATTAAAACAATGAATGATACAAAAGTTGAAAAACAATTTGATAAAGCATTAAAATTATTTTAAAATATGTTTATGAATATTTATACATTCATGGCATTATGTAAACATTGCATGTGTGTACATAAACATGTATGTGTGCATGCTTGTGTGTAGTATATATGTATGTGTGTGTGAGCGACATATTTCTGAATAAAACTTACAATACCCTGCACCAATGACATCCTTTGAATTTTTTTTCTTTGCTTCTTTTTCTGCAGAAGGATTTCTTGTCTTTGGAACTTGTCGATGGAAAAGTGAAACTAATGGTTGATCTTGGTTCAGGTCCTCTTATACTTAAAACAGAAAGTCGCTACAATAATGGAACATGGTACAAAATTTCATTCAGTCGAAACAAAAAAGAAGGTAAAATGTGTTGCTATGTGTAAGGGATTAAAGAAGAGGTGTTTTTAAAGCCCAGATATAGGGATATCCTAAGCATTAAAAAACCCCACTGAGTTTGAGTTAAAATCAATTGATTAAGTACCCCAATCTAGCCTCTGAAAAGAAAAAAATAACATTGGAGAGATTAACTGCAAACACTGCCAAAACCCTAGGGCACCAAAACACCCGACATAATTATATCCCATAACTGCAGGTTTCTTAATACCATATTTCACTTTCCCTTCAGTTTTTCAACTCCTGCTTTTATTATGACCAAGTAGGAACAAAAAGGAACTATATTCTTCTCCTTGTTATTGTTTATTTGTTTGCAACCCCCAGCTCCTTCAAGGTCAAACCAACCACTTCAAGGATAACATCCATCTGTCTTGCCCTTGGTCGGCCCTTCTTCCTTCCATTTCCCTCCACTATGACCATTGTTATGGGTACAAGTGTGTGCATATGGGGAAGGATGCCATTGTTTAATGTATGATCACCACTGAAGACCAGAAGCAGTACACATTTCTTTTATTTTTGTTAGTTTATTTAACTCTGATCTATTAGGAATCTGATTTATACAACTATGTCCAGATTTAGATGGCCAACGGTTTATGTTATTATCTGGTTGAACAAGAGTTTTGGTCTCTTACCAAACCAAGACAATTCAATTCAGTTCATTCAGCTACTGACTTGAAAGGTGTCCAAGACACCAAAGCTGACTATCTGGACAGGGTGATGGCGTGTCCAGAGGAATCTGAATCAAGATGTATTCAATGAAATAGAGCGCTAGCTAGGTCCTTTATAAATGAACATATTTCCGACCCAGTCCCGCAGGCCACTTTAGGGTCGTCCCCCAATAGAGGATATATCTATGGAAACAGAGAATCACAAGGGTCTGTTGTTACAATGGCAAAACATGATTATTTATCTTTTTACACCAGTGTACTACATTCCAAAATACTGGAGAAAATGAAATAAGAGTAGGCAAAAGGCATTCTCCATTTTGGCCAATACAAATTTGGATTTCAACGATTCTACAGATATCACTGATTTTAGTTATACACTAGCTGTCCCCTGCACGCGTTGCTGTGCCATCGTCTGTGGCTTACCCTTTCTACCTACATGGTGTGTGTGTGTATATGTGTGGTGATGATTGTGTGTATATATGTGTATGTGCTTATGTATATGTGCATGTCTGTATGTGTGCATGTTTTTATGTATATGAGTGTGTGTGTGTGTGGTGATGTTTGTGTGTATATGTGTATGTTGTGTATGTGTGTGTTCTTATGTGTATGTGCATGTATATATGTGTGGATGTGTGCATGTCTTTATGTATATGTGTGTGGTGATGTGTGTGTGTGTATATATATGTGTATAGTGTGTATATATGTGTATAATGTGTATATGTATTTTGTGTATGTTTGTGTTTTATGTGTAGGTATATATGTGTGTTTGTTTGTGTGTCTTCATGTATATATGTGTGTGTGTATATGTGTATGTGTGTGTTCTTATGTATATGTGCATGTCTGTATGTGTGCATGTTTTTATGTATATGAGTGTGTGTGGTGATGTTTGTGTGTATATGTGTATGTTGTGTATGTGTGTGTTCTTATGTGTATGTGCATGTATATGTGTGTATGTGTGCATGTCTTTATGTATATGAGTGTGTGTGTGTGTGTGGTGATGTTTGTGTGTATATGTGTATGTTGTGTATGTGTGTGTTCTTATGTGTATGTGCATGTATATATGTGTGGATGTGTGCATGTCTTTATGTATATGTGTGTGGTGATGTGTGTGTGTATATATGTGTATAATGTGTATAATGTGTATTTTGTGTAGGTTTGTTTTATGTGTAGGTATATGTGTGTGTTTGTGTGCGTGTCTTCATGTATATATATGTGTGTGTGTATATATATGTGTGTGTGTGCTTATGTATCTCTCTCTCGGCATTACTTCGCGAACGAAGATTCAGGAAGGACTCATCCCACGCTTTTTACAAGCGCGTTGATGACTAAAAAGGCCAATCTGAGATAGGCAAGTTCGGTTGCAGAAAGCGCAGCAGAAAGTCTCCTTGGGTGATGTTTTTTCCAAGTTGCGGTTCTTTCTGCGTTGTCGTTTCTCTTCGAGACCCATTCGGCGTGTCTTCTCGAAAGAGGCCGCAGCATTGTGGATAGTGCTTCTCCATGCCTCCCGATGTGAGGCCAGGGTGGACCATTGTTGGTGATCAATCTGGCCAAGCCTGAGATGTTGTTTCAGGGAGTCCTTATATCTCTTTTGGGGGGCGCCTCTCTTGCGCTGACCCGTGGCGAGTTCACCGTAGAGTAGTATCTTTGGGAGGCGGTGGTCCTCCATCCTAGAGACGTGCCCTGCCCAGCGCAGCTGTGTTCTCAATAGCATGGCCTCAATGCTGGTGATCCCTGCTTGCTCAAGGACAGCAACATTCGTCACATAGTCGGTCCAGTGTATATTTAGGATTGTGCGAAGACAGCGCTGATGAAAGCGCTCGTGGAGTCGTAGGTGTTGGCGATAGGTGACCCATGTTTCAGACCCATAGAGGAGAATGGACAGTATGATAGCTCTGTACACACTGATTTTGGTGCTTTGTCTCAGGTGCTTGTTGCTCCAGACTCTTTTGTGAAGCCTTCCGAATGCACTATATGCCTTTGATAATCTGTGATCTATCTCTTTGTCAATCTTGGCGTCTGAAGAGATGATGCTTCCCAGGTAGGTGAACTGCTGAACGGACTTAAGCACAGATGTGCCTATGCTGGCGTGAGGATGGTGGTGTTCTTCCTGTGGTGCGGGCTGGTAGAGGACTTCTGTTTTCTTCAGGCTGACTTCCAGCCCAAACAGCTCTGCAGCTGTTGCAAAGCAGGATGTGAGGCGCTGCAGGGCTGCTTCTGAATGGGCGACAAGGGCAGCATCGTCAGCAAAAAGTAGCTCACGGACTAGATAGTTTAGAGTCTTAGTGCGAGCCCTCAGACGGCTTAAATTGAACAAGCTACCATCAGTACGATAGCGTATATATATGCCGTCTTCTTCTTGTAGGTCTGCCATAGCCCTTTGGAGCATCATGCTGAAGAAGATTGTAAATAGGGTTGGTGCAAGAACACAACCTTGTTTCACTCCATTAGTTATGAGAAAGGGCTCCGAGAGAGCATCGCCATATCTGACTTGACCGTGCTGGCCCTCATGTAACAGGACAATCATTTTGAGGAACTTGGGGGGACATCCTAGACGTTCCAGGATCTGCCACAGACCTTTCCTGCTCACAGTGTCGAAGGCTTTGGTGAGGTCGACAAATGTTACATAGAGTCCTTTGTTCTGCTCTCTACATTTCTCTTGCAGTTGTCTAAGGGCAAAAACCATATCTGTGGTGCTCCTATTTGCTCTGAAGCCGCATTGGCTTTCAGGAGAAGTTCTTCTGCAATAGCCGGAACTAATCTGTTCAGGAGTATCCTTGCAAGGATTTTTCCAGCAATGGAGAGCAGTGTTATACCTCGATAGTTTGAGCAATCGGATTTTGTTCCTTTTTCTTATACAGGGTGATGATAACTGCATCTCGGAGATCTGATGGCAGTTCACCTTTTTCCCAGCAACTCACAAGGAGCTCGTGGAATTTAGCATGCAGTACATGACCTCCCTGTTTCCAAGCTTCAGGTGGGATTCCATCGATCCCGGCTGCCTTGCCATTTTCAACTGCTGTATGGCCTCAATGGTCTCTTCAGAGTGGGAGCTGTGTCCAGTTCATTTTCATTGGTTGTTGTATCATGTGTTGGATAGCTGAACCTTGGACTACTCGGGTGGCATTAAAGAGACCCTGAAAATGTTCAGCCCATCGGTTCAGGATGGAGGTTTTATCAGTAATTAGTGTTTGACCATCTGTACTGTATAAGGGCTTTGGACCTGATAAGTAGGTCCAAACACTGCTTTGAGCTTCATAAAAACCTCTGTGATCACCGAGATCTGCACAGCGTTGTGTCTTTTCTGATAAATCAATCCACCACTTGTTCTGGATGTCTCTGAGTTTTTGTTGGAGTTTACTACATGCGAGACGAAAGGCTGCTTTTCTTACATGGCAAGATGGCTGGGCGAGGAATGCCTGGTGAGTGGTTCTCTTCTTTGCCAACAGCTCCTGGATCTCTTGGTTGTTTTCATCAAACCAGTCTTGGTTTTCTTAAGGGAGAATCCTAGGGATTCTTCAGCAGACTGCAGGATACTGTTTTTGATGTGTTGCCAGAGCGCTGTAGGAGAAGAATCTGTAGGGTGGACTTCAAGTTTTGCTTGCAGATTTACCTGGAAGTTGTCTCTCACAACAGCCTGTTGAAGACTGTTGACTTGGAGTCTCCTCTTTAAGATGCCACCCCTCTTAGGTTTGAGCTTAAGGTGTAGATTTAGTTTACATCTTACAAGGCGATGGTCTGTTTGACATTCTGCACTGGGCATCACTCGAGTATGACGGACATCACGAATGTTTCTCTGGCGCACTAAAACATAGTCAATGAGGTGCCACTGCTTGGATCGGGGATGCATCCAGGTGGTCTTCAAGCTATCTTTCTGCTGAAAGATGGTGTTTGTAATAGTCAGCTGCTGTTCTGCACAAAACTCTAGCAGAAGGCGCCCATTATCATTACAGTTTCCAACACCGTGCTTGCCTAATACACCTTTCAGGCTTCAAAGTTTTCCTACTCTGGCATTGAAATCACCAAGGATAATGATTTTATCTTCTGCAGGGACCTTTTGTATGAGGTGGCGTAGGTCTGAGTAGAATTTGTCTTTCTCCACAGGGTCAGCTTGCATAGTTGGGGCATATATACTGAAGAGAACAGCATGTGGGAGGCGTAAGGAGATAATGCGATCAGAGTGACCTGTCGGCAACGTCTCGAGTTTAGGCGATGGAATTTTTAATCATAAAGCCTACTCCTGAAAGATGTTTCTCAGTTTTGGGTTTGCCAGACCAGTAGAGTGTGTAGCCGGCACCGTGTTCTTTAAGGCTGCCTTCCTCATGGAGACGAACTTCACTAAGAGCAGCGATGTCAATGTTAAGCCGTGATAGTTCATGGGCTATTAGAGCAGAACGACGCTCAGGACGTCCACTATCTGCAGAATCTTGCATGGTTCTGATGTTCCAGCATGCAAGTGTCAGTCTATTTGCACCTTTGCAGGCAGGTGTTGGCCTTTGTTTCTTTGTCTTTGTTCGCCGCATCGGGAAGATGCCCGTTGGTCGCGGCTAGCCAACCAGGTAGACGGGGATGAGCTTTCGTTAGGCCACCTTTTTCTAGGCCCCTCTCCATACGGGCAAGCAGTGCTCTCCTTAAAAAGGCTGCTTGGTCGTTCAGGATGCTGCCGAACAAGACTGTCATCTCCGGGTCAGTCTCGGCGACCAAAGTCCTGAACCGCCTGCATGCAGGGGTTGGGTCTGCGGCTTCCAGTGCATCTTTACACCTACCGTTTAGTCCCTCGCCTATCGCTACAGGGGCTTTTTCGGAAGTTGGATGTGTCCTTTGAGCCTGTGCAATGGATTTTTCTGGTGGAGCGCAGCGTGCACAGAACTGGCCTCACTCTTTAAACCAAAGGTTCATCTGCCAGGGCCTAGCAAGCTTGGACGGTGGCAGCGAGGTCCTCAGGTCGTAGGTTTGGTTCGAGTTTCCTTCTCTTAGATGGTTGACCTTACAGGGTTAGACGAGCACCATCTGCCCGGGTTTGAAATCAGAGTTTTCCTTCTCTTAGGATGGTTGCCAAAAGGCTAGAGCCCATCCTGCCCTTTGACGCTCTTTGTCAGACCCTTCGGTTGTGACCTGTCTGGTATGGGAGGCCCTACCGCCGGCGATTATGCCACCGCCAGCATAGCTCACAACTTCACTAGGGTACGCAAGCCTCTCCCCCACTCTTTTTCTCTCTCTTTCTCTGTTTTCTTCCCCTCATTTCCTTCCTTCCTTCCTCCCCCCCCCCCTTTCTGGCGAGGAGTACAAAGTGGAGGAGGGAGGAGGCTTATGTATATATGTGCATGTCTGTATGTGTGCATGTTTTTATGTATATGAGTGTGTGTGTGTGGTGATGTTTGTGTGTATATGTGTATGTTGTGTATGTGCGTGTCATGTTTTTATGTATATGTGTGGTGATGTGTGTGTGTATATATGTGTATGTGTGTGTTCTTATGTATATGTGCATGTTCGTATGTGTGGATGTTTTCATGTATTTGTGTGTGTATGTGTGTGGTGTGTGCTGATGTTTGTGTGTATATGTGTATATGTTTGTGTATGTTTCTCTTTCTTTCTGTCTCTCTCTTTTTCTCTCTCTTTCTCTGTTTTCTTCCCCTCATTTCGTTCCTTCCTTTCTCCCCCCCCCCCCTTTCTGGCGAGGAGTATGAAGTGGAGGAGGGAGGAGGCGGAGGCTGGCCGGGAGGAGGAGGTGGCAGTGACATGCGGGGCTGGGGGTTCCCTGTTTCCTCCTCTGCCTTCTCCGCCTCCTCCGTGGAAGAGGAAGAGAGTGAGGGTGGTTTTAGGTGTTTTTTGGGGGCGGGGCCGTGGGGAGGGGTTAGGCTGTTTGGGGGGGGTTATTTTTGGTAGTGTGCATGCTCTTTCCCAAAGAGTTTTGGGAAATGTAGTTTGGAATGGCTGGAGGGAAGAAGGCTTCGGGTGCGCGTGTGAGGGATGTTGTGTGTAATAGGGAAGGGCATCTTGTGGGTTTTTCTTGTTGTTTTGGGGTGTTTGGAAGGGGTGAGGACGTATTGTGTTTCTTTTGGGTAGGGAAGGTGGGTAGGAGGAAGGAAGATTGTGTTGTGGGCAGGAAGTTTGTGGGTTTGGGCAAGGCGCTGCGGCATGCGTGTGTGGGATGGGGGCAAGGTATGTTGTTTGTTTGTTGTTTTGGGTTTTTTTGAAGGGGTGAGGGTGTATTGGGGTTATTTTGGGAAGGGATGGGAGGAAGGAAGGAAGATGTGTTGTGGGCAGGAAGTTTGTGGGTTCGGGGCAGGGCGCTGTTTGTTAGGGATGGTGGGAAGGGAGGGCGCTGTGTTGCGGGCAGGCGCTCGGCAGCACGTGCGTGGGAAGGGGCATGTTGTATCTTGGTTGTTTTGGGGTGATGGGAAAGGGTTTTGTGGGCAGGGAAGTTTGTGGGTTCGGGGCAGGGCGCTGTTGGTTAGGGATCGTTGGAAGGGAGGGGTGCTGTGTTGCGGGCAGATTTTGATTGCGGCGTGGGCTTATGTGCCGAAGTTTGTGGGATGGGGTTGCCGCGTTGTGCTGGCCATGTGCGTGGGAAGGGGGGTATAGTGCGTTGTTTGTTTGTTTGTTGGGGTCGTGTGTTTGTGCTGGTTAGTAATCGTGGGTAGGGAGGTGTGTTGCTGGCAGGGTTTGAGTGGGGCATGCGGTTCTGTGGTGAAGCCTGTGGGATCGGGCCGCTGTGCTTTGTCTGCCGTTTGTGAACGTTCGAAATGTTGTGCTGGCAGCAGAGCGGCCGGGGGAGGGAGTTTCGTTGTCAGTTTAAGGGGGTCGGTGTTTTGGGGTGTTCTGCGAGGTACGTATGGCCGTTTTTGGCGTTGTCTGTACCTCGTTGTATGGTTAGCAAGGCTGCCGAGTTTGGTGGTTTTGGGATGTTTAGTTTCGTTGTCTATATACGACATTAAACGGACTGAACAAAATATATATAGAGAGATTATTATTATTATTATTATACTAAATTAATCAGATCTGTTGCATCAGGGTTTTCTAGTGTACCCCAACTCAAACTATCAGCTTGGCCATTGAGCAAAAAATTAACTCCTCAAAGATAGTGAAACAAGTAACTGTGAATTTATTGGCATCCTAATGGACACATAAAATTATATATGAAGTGTTTCTGAAGTGGTGTGTGGAAAATGGAGTACAGTTTGCTATCTTCA
>JARBWK010003345.1:0-12599 GCA_030556195.1 Anolis apletophallus | reverse complement strand
CACTCTCTGGCGGGGGAGGCTGAGGCCCGCAAAGCTAAAACTCTCAGGTTTCCATCATATGGCATTTAAAGTGGTGTCAACCTGGATTAATTCTGAGCAAGTTGCTCTCTCCGTCTACCTGGCAGGGATAAGGTCTTTGGGGCCCGTTGCCAAAAAGGCGCAAAACGGCATCAGGGAAAATGACAGGTTGTTCAGGCAGATCTAGCGGCCCGGGCATGTCTTCTGACAAGGGGAAAGGGAAAGGAAAAGGTCAGTTTGCTTGCAGGTAAAAAATACAAAGGGCCAGGAGGATGCATTATTCAGGGACAGGTGGTGGAATGGGGCGCACCCCCCGGGTCTTCTTTTTTAATGGGATACATGTCACCTTACCCCGGGAGGTAAAAACCCCCTGATTCGGTAGTCCTCCGAAAGATGGACACTTTGAGACTTTTGGGGGGGGCGGGGTGTGTGTTTTTTGTTTGGGGGGGAAACATTCACATAGGAAAATAGGTAGATCGCATAAAATATATAACTCAATCCCATTGTTTCAAAGTTTTCTCATCTGTATCTATCATTTTATCCCTATTTTTTTAAAACTGTATAGGGTCTAGATTTGGATCTATGTTGATACACCCAGATGGGGAAAATCTCTAAACTCAATAATGTTATGGGTGTTTTCCCTTTGTCTATTTTCCTTTCCATATTTAATTTATCTGTTATGGATCTAGATCTGAACGATAGATCCAAACACACGGAGGCGGATGGATGGATACCTTTTACCATATCTTTAAATCATTCCCATTGTTCAAAAATCTCTCCCCATCTTTCTATATTTATATTTATCTGTATATGGATCAGATCTGGCATAAATATATATAACTCAATCCCTTTATTCATGGTTTTCTCTATCTTGCTATCTATCATCTGTCTATCCATATTTATATTGATGTATGGATCTAGATCTGGATCTGTAGTTAATCACACATACACACACAGTGAACATATGTTCTATAACTCAATCCCCAATGATTCAATGGATCTACTTTCTTACCTATCATCTACCTACCATCTCATATATTCATGTTGATCTGTATATAGATCTAGATGTGGATCTATAGTTAGATCCATCTGTCTATATATATATATACACACATAAACAAACATACAGCACACACGCATATATACTCTATATATATATATACACACACACACACACACAGATAGTAGATAATTGGATTGGATAAAAAGCATATCCGTATATCTCCTCTAAATCATTGACTCAAATGGATCTATTCTACCTCTGCTACCTATAGCATATTTGTCTGTGCCAGCTGGATAGATCTGGATCTCGATTACGCACATACCACTGATGAGAGGGGGAGGGAGAGGGAGATGGATATATATGTGTGTGTATGGATAATATATCATGGAATCTGGGCAGATTCATTGAACCAGTAAGGTTGGAGAGCAATATTACCTGTGATAAATCAGTAATAAATAGAGCATATATATCTATAACAAATTTTAATTGATACAATGGATCTCTCCCATCTCTCTGTCTCTGTCTCTGTCTCTGTCTCTGTCTCTGTCTCTGTCTCTCTCTCTCTCTCTCTCTCTATTTTCCTATCTATACACCACTGTGGGTCTGTAATTACATATAGGCAAATAGATAGATAGAGATGTATGTGTGTATAATATTTGTATATAGATATGGAACTAGATTCAGTGAGGATGGGATAGAAATGCCAGAAATCTCATCCAACCAGTAAATAGGTATCTTGCTGAGAGAGGTATCTTCACAGGTGTTGCCTAAGATAATAGGTATAGCACATATATCCTATATAAACTCAGTCTCATTGATTCAGTAGGATTTGCTCACTATGTCTACATCTCTCTCTCTCTCTCTCTCTCTCTCTCTCTCTCTCTCTCCCCCCACTCCTCCCTCCCCTCCCCCTCCCTCCTCCCTCCCCCTCTCTCTGCCTCTCTCTCTGTCTAGCGGTGATGTATGGATCTGCTGCAGGCATGCAATACAAAGCCCCCGTTTGCTAGGGTAGTTACCCATGATCTTCCATTATATCCCAGTTATTGGATAAAACTCAGCCAAAAGTCCCCTCTTACCAGAGCCCCCAGAAACAAACTCAGCCCCAACAAAACTGGCTATGGCCCTGGATCTGCAGTTGAATTCCACACACATTATTATTATGTTATTATTACCCTTCTTTTCCTCTCCAGAGACTCAAAAGATGGACAAACCAAGGATGGACATGCCATTCAATGCACTCTAAAAAGTAAATAGAGTAGACCCATTGAATCAGTGGGATTGAGCTAAGACTGACACACCTGGACTGTGGGCGCAGCTGGCTGGGTGTCAGCTGCATTAAAGATCACTACTGACCGAAAGTCATGAGTTCAAAGCCAGCCCGGTCGGAGTGAGCTTCTGGCCAATTATGCTTGTTGTCCTTTTAACCTGGAAGACAGTTACAATCAGTCAAGTAGACATTGCACACGGCAAAAGCGGGAGGCTAATTTAACAAATTCTGCAGGCCACTTAAAAATCTCAGCAAAAGCATGGGAATGCAGAAAGTACTTCCTCAGTGTCGAGATGGATCTGTCGTTTACGCTCCCCTGGTGGCCAGAAACGCAATACTTTAAGCCTCTGACTGTCTGGTTGTCTATATGTGTTTGTGTGTCTATGGCATTGAATGTTTGCTGTATGTGTACATTGTAATCTGCCATGAGTCCCTGCCACGGCTCGTAGACTCCTGGAAGTTGTAGTTTTACAAGGCCTTGGATCAATATTGTAGTGCCTCGTCAAACTAGAACTCCCAGGATTCCATCACATTGAGCCGCAGAATTCAAAGCAGTGTCAATCTGCATTTGTTCTACAATGTAGACTCCCACTTTCATTATTCACGGCATCCAAAGATGGCGAGTCCAGCCTTCTCACGGCCTTTTTGGTGTTTGCCCCTTAGACTCATTGGAACCTTCCAGATGGTCCTGCAGAAAGTGGTGGAAGAAGGACACACTGAGGTGAGCGACACCTGATCGACCCACAACAACAACGCATCAAATTCCAGGCAAATGATATATCGTTTATACAGGTCAGAGAAGGAGACTCCACTGGACTCCCAGGTAGCCTATACTTCATTAGGGTTGGGAGGAACCCCCAAAGGGCATCTAGTCCAACCCCCATCAGCTAGGCAGGGATGCACAATCAAAGCCCTCCCAACAGAGGGAACAGATGTCCTTTGGAGGTTCCTTCCAACTCTGGTTCCATTACTCTGTCATTCTCTTTCTCCTGCTTCTGTTGGAAATCAGCCACATCCTGCACAAGTTCATAGTCCTCATCAAGGAAATAGGTAGGCAGATGAGTTAGCTGCAGGGAAAGCCCTTCCCTTTTGCCCTCTTTGGATCCTTCTGCACTGCCATATAATCCAGACTATCAAGGCATATAATCCCATGGGAGTCAGCTGCATAAGATGACCAGAAGGTCAAGTTCGAGTCTGCCAGGTCAGGTGAGCTCGACCAATTGTAGCTTTGCCTCGACCTTTGTAATGAAAGACAGTTGCATCTGTCAAGTAGGAAATTAAGGCACAGCAAGGGGGAGGCGCGCTAATTTAACTGATTTACGAGGCCATAAAAACCCAAGAAGTACGCAAAAGAAGAAAGTAATGCAACAGCTCCCTGGTGGCCAGAAGCTGGAATGTTAAATTGCCTCTGTGTCTGTCTATATATGTTGTATGTCTATGGCATTGAATGTTTTCCTGTATATGTACATTATGTCAGTTCTGAGTTCCCCTGGGTGAGAAGGGCGGAATATAAATGATGTAAATAAATAAACCAATACAATGCAGTTTCAACCCTAAAAAGACACAGAAGCTAAAATACACTATATAAATATCCAGATTATCTGCTTTGAACTGGATTATATGGCAGTGTAGTGTTGAGTTCAGCCTGTGATTGTGTCTAATGATCAGGGTACTCTGGATGTTGGGAATGACAATGATGTTTCTATGAGGTTTATGTATCTAATGATGTTTCTGATGATGAGGTTGCTCAATATGCAGAGAATGACAATGCGATTCCTGTCAAACTGACTTTTCTGATGGAATATTCCTGAAGGGTTTGGGATGGTGGTCTGTTCCTGGCCCCGAATTGCTACCAGAGAAATTGTCTAGGCCAGGGCTGTCCAACTGGCGACCCGGGGCCCGCATGCCCCAGCCCTTCCCTACGGCCCTCTAAGCTTTTAATAAAAAATAAAAATGAAAAAAAAAATAAATAAATAATAATTTTTTAAAATACCTTCTTGGGAGGATGGAATTAAATATATTTAATATTAAATAAAAATAAGGGAGGGGAGGATGGAATTAAATATATTAAATATTAAATAAAAATACGGGGAGAGGGGAGGATGGAATTAAATATATTTAATATTAAATAAAAATAAGGGGAGAGGGGAGGATGGAATTAAATATTTTAATATTAAATAAAAATAAGGGGAGAGGGGAGGATGGAATTAAATTTATTTAATATTAAATAAAAATAAGGGGGATGGGGAGGAAATAATTTAATATTAAATAAAAATAAGGGGGATGGGGAGGATGGAATTAAATATATTTAATATTAAATAAAAATAAGGGAGAGGGGAGGATGGAATTAAATATATTTAATATTAAATAAAAATAAGGGGGGAGGGGAGGATGGAATTAAATATATTTAATATTAAATAAAAATAAGGGAGGGGAGGATGGAATTAAATATATTTAATATTAAATAAAAATAAGGGGAGAGGGGGGATGGAATTAAATATATTTAATATTAAATAAAAATAAGGGAGGGAGGATGAATTAAATATATTTAATATTAAATAAAAATAAGGGGAGAGGGGAGGATGGAATTAAATATATTTAATATTAAATAAAAATAAGGGGAGAGGGGAGGATGGAATTAAATATATTTAATATTAAATAAAAATAAGGGGAGGGGGAGGATGGAATTGAATATATTTAATATTAAATAAAAATAAGGGAGAGGGGAGGATGGAATTAAATATATTTAATATTAAATAAAAATAAGGGGAGGGAGGATGGAATTAAATATATTTAATATTAAATAAAAATAAGGGGAGAGGGGAGGATGGAATTAAATATATTTAATATTAAATAAAAATAAGGGGAGGAGGGGAGGATGGAATTAAATATATTTAATATTAAATAAAAATAAGGGGAGAGGGGAGGATGGAATTAAATATATTTAATATTAAATAAAAATAAGGGAGAGGGGAGGATGGAATTAAATATATTTAATATTAAATAAAAATAAGGGGAGAGGGAGGATTTTAAATATATTTAATATTAAATAAAAATAAGGGGAGGGGAGCATGGAATTAAATATATTTAATATTAAATAAAAATAAGGGGGAGAGGGGAGGATGGAATTAAATATATTTAATATTAAATAAAAATAAGGGGGAGGGGAGGATGGAATTAAATATATTTAATATTAAATAAAAATAAGGGGAGAGGAGAGGATGGAATTAAATATATTTAATATTAAATAAAAATAAGGGGGAGGGGAGGATGGAATTAAATATATTTAATATTAAATAAAAATAAGGGAGGGGAGGATGGAATTAAATATATTTAATATTAAATAAAAATAAGGGGAGAGGGAGGATGGAATTAAATATATTTAATATTAAATAAAAATAAGGGGAGGGGAGGATGGAATTAAATATATTTAATATTAAATAAAAATAAGGGGAGAGGGGAGGATGGAATTAAATATATTTAATCTTAAATAAAAATAAGGGAGAGGGAGGATGGAATTAAATATATTTAATATTAAATAAAAATAAGGGGGGAGGATGGAATTAAATATATTTAATATTAAATAAAAATAAATTAAAATAAGGGAGGGGAGGATGGAATTAAATATATTTAATATTAAATAAAAATAAGGGAGAGGAGGATGGAATTAAATATATTTAATATTAAATAAAAATAAGGGGAGATGGGAGGATGGAATTAAATATATTTAATATTAAATAAAAATAAGGGGGGATGGGGAGGATGGAATTAAATATATTT
The DNA here is from genome assembly GCA_030556195.1 of Anolis apletophallus. NCBI lineage: Eukaryota > Metazoa > Chordata > Lepidosauria > Squamata > Anolidae > Anolis > Anolis apletophallus. The sequence continues at coordinate 6,531 of JARBWK010003345.1, read as the reverse complement.
AATATTAAATAAAAATAAGGGGAGAGGGGAGGATGGAATTAAATATATTTAATATTAAATAAAAATAAGGGGGAGGGGAATTAAATGGAATTAAATATATTTAATATTAAATAAAAATAAGGGGAGGGAGGAGATGGAATTAAATATATTTAATATTAAATAAAAATAAGGGGAGAGGGGAGGATGGAATTAAATATATTTAATATTAAATAAAAATAAGGGGGAGGGGAGGATGGAATTAAATATATTTAATATTAAATAAAAATAAGGGGAGGGGGAGGATGGAATTAAATATATTTAATATTAAATTAAAATAAGGGGAGGGGAGGATGGAATTAAATATATTTAATATTAAATAAAAATAAGGGGAGAGGGAGGATGGAATTAAATATATTTAATATTAAATTAAAATAAGGGGAGAGGGGAGGATGGAATTAAATATATTTAATATTAAATAAAAATAAGGGGATGGGGATGATGGAATTAAATATATTTAATATTAAATAAAAATAAGGGGATGGGGGAGGATGGAATTAAATATATTTAATATTAAATAAAAATAAGGGGATGGGGAGGATGGAATTAAATATATTTAATATTAAATAAAAATAAGGGGAGGGGAGGATGGAATTAAATATATTTAATATTAAATAAAAATAAGGGGAGAGGGGAGGATGGAATTAAATATATTTAATATTAAATAAAAATAAGGGGAGAGGGAGGATGGAATTAAATATATTTAATATTAAATAAAAATAAGGGGGAGGGAGGATGGAATTAAATATATTTAATATTAAATAAAAATAAGGGGAGAGGGGAGGATGGAATTAAATATATTTAATATTAAATAAAAATAAGGGGAGAGGGGAGGATGGAATTAAATATATTTAATATTAAATAAAAATAAGGGGGAGGGGAGGATGGAATTAAATATATTTAATATTAAATAAAAATAAGGGGAGAGGGGGGATTGAATTAAATATATTTAATATTAAATAAAAATAAAGGGAGAGGGAGGATATAATTAAATATATTTAATATTAAATCAAAATAAGGGGATGGGGAGGATGGAATTAAATATATTTAATATTAAATAAAAATAAGGGAGAGGGAGGATGGAATTAAATATATTTAATATTAAATAAAAATAAGGGGAGAGGACAGGATGGAATTAAATATATTTAATATTAAATAAAAATAAGGGGAGAGGGGAGGATGGAATTAAATATATTTAATATTAAATAAAAATAAAGGGAGAGGGGAGGATGGAATTAAATATATTTAATATTAAATAAAAATAAGGGGAGAGGGGAGGATGGAATTAAATATATTTAATATTAAATAAAAATAAGGGGAGGGGAGGATGGAATTAAATATATTTAATATTAAATAAAAATAAGGGGAGAGGGGAGGATGGAATTAAATATATTTAATATTAAATAAAAATAAGAGGAGAGGGGAGAGGGCGGAGCCGGGGGCAGAGCCGGGGGCGGGGGCAGACCCTACAGCCCCCCTCAGTAGATAGGAAAAGTACTTTCAGTCAGCAAAGAAAAACAAACCAGGCTCTCAGGTGTTCTGGCAGATTGCAGGAGAGACTGATAGCAGATTCAAAGCTGAGAAGAAATCAATTCCTGGCCGCTTGGGATATTGAATAGATTTGAGGATAAAAGTCTCAAGTACAGAATCTGTAGCCAGACGAAGCAGCATTGAAATTGAGTCAAGACTTTCTCTCCATTCCCTGGAAGCCTTGCCTTGGATAGATTTCTGTATTAAGTGCCTTGTAATTTTCATGCTGAAGTGCTTTGGATTACCTGTTCCTATGTATCTTTCCTACCTCTTTGTATTTACCTATTTTTGTGGATTGCTTTTTACTGCTACTGCTTTTAATTATCTTTAATAAACTGCTTGCGTTGTACTCAGCTGAGGGTTTTCTGGTCTGGAGTGCAATATGTAGCACAGCGGGTTAAACCACTAGTGGCAGAAAACTTGCTGACTGGAAAGTTGGCAGTTTGAAGCCGCAGGTGGGGTTGAGCTCCCACTGTTAGCCCTAGCTTCTGTCGATCTAGCAGTTTGAAAACATGCAATTTTAGTAGATCAATAGGTATCACCTTGGTGGGAAGGCAAAAGGCGCCCTTGCAGTAATGCTGGCAACATGACTAGGAGGGTCTACGGACAACAGGCTCCTCAGCATGGAAAATAAAACAAGAGCACCTCCCCATGGCCAGAGTTGAGCATCACCTCCAAACGCCGGAGACGGAAAGGGAAACCTTTGCCTTTGTGTATTTATTTATTTATTTATTTATTATTTAAAACACTTATATTCTGCCCTTCTCAGAGTGCCACGCTCATTAGGCTGAACCCCAACAATGTGGACCTCTCCTGAAGTCCCGGGATTTGTTGCCCCTCACTAAAACCCGTGATTTAGTGCTCTCTGGAAGTGCCCTGAGTTTCAAATTTTGTTCTTTTCCTGTGAGCATGGAGAGAGAGAAGATGTCTGAAATAATTTAGATCAGGGGTGCTCATTACGTCGATTGTGATCTACTGGTCGATCGCGGAGGCAGTACTAGTAGATCGCAGGCGTCGAGATGCAAAAAGGCAGGGTGCGCGCATGAGTACGTCCAGACGGGCATGCGCCAGTGCGGAGCATCTTCCCCCTTTCACACCGCACATAGTAAAGGAGAAGCCACCGAGAAAGAAGGAAGAGTTGCTGCTCGAAAATCTTAGCAACTCCGTTCTCTCGCTGCTGGTCTAGCTTTTTGCGCATGGGCATCTTTTTAAATGGACTACAGAAGGGCCCACCAAAGGCAGTGTTCATAATGCCTGCTGGGGATTGTAGTCTAAAAGCTCTGAAAGCCCCAGGCTCTGATTTTTTTTAACATCCGCTTTCGTTGTGTTTGAAAGCGGATGAGAATTTATATCTTGCTGGGAAGCAAGATATAAATTGTTTATTTATATCCCGCTCTCTCTCTCAGAGATTCAAAGTGGCCCCGGCCTGCTTAGCCTGAACTAAGTGAGTATGTGTTGTTGAAGACTTTCATGGCTGAAATCACTGGGTTACTGTAAGTTTTTTGGGTTGTATGGCCATGTTCCAGAAGCATTCTCTCCTGGTGTTTTGCCTGCATCTATGGCAAGCAACCTCAGAGGTTGAGGGGTCTGTTGGAAACTAAGTACCGTATTTTTCGCACCATAAGACGCACCTGCTGATAAGACGCACCTAGATTTTAGAAGAGGAAAATTGGGAAAAAATATTTTGAGCCAAGAAGTGGGCCCCGGCGCTTGCCTGCTTGAAGCGGCCTGCCCACCTGGAAGGGTGGACCCTCCTCGGCGCCCTCCGCCATCCCTAAGCCTTTCCCTTAGCCGCCTCCTCCTCGTCCCGCTCCTCCTCCTCCGCCGCCGCCGCTTCACTCCGCCGCGCCGCTGCCTACCTCTGCCTCCTTCCCTCGCCACCGTTGCGCATAGGCAGTAGGTCCCAAGCGCGTCTGACGCGTCTGACGTAGGCGCGCCTGGCGCGCTGAGGCAGGCACGCCTGGCGCGCTGAACCTACTGCCCATGCGCCAACATGGGCAGTAGGTCCCGAAGCGCCAGGCGCGCCTGCGCCAGACGCCAGACGCGTCCAGACGCGCTTGGGACCTACTGCCTATGGCGACGGCTGTGGCGGCGAGGGAGGCAGAGGTAGGGCGGCAGGCGGAGGCGGGCGGAGGCGGGCGGAGGCGGGCGGAGGCGGGCGGAGGCGGCGGCGACGGAGGAGGAGGAGGCGGAGGAGGAGGCGGGACCGAGGAGGAGGCGGCCAAGGGAAAGGCTTACTATCGCCTCCCCCCCCTTCGCTCCATAAGACGCGGCTGATTTTTCCTCCTACTTTGGGAGGAAAAAAACTGCGTCATATGGTGCGAAAAATACGGTGAGTATGGGTTGTTGAAGACTTTCATGGCTGGAATCACTGGGTTACTGTAAGTTTTTTGGCTTGTATGGCCATGTTCCAGAAGCATTCTCTCCTGGCGTTTCACCTGCATCTACGGCAGGTATCCTCAGAGGTTGAGGGGTCTGTTGGAAACTAAGTAAGTGAGTATGTGTTGTTGAAGACTTTCATGGCTGGAATAACTGGGTTACTGTCAGTTTTTTGGGTTGTATGGCCATGTTCCAGAAGCATTCTCTCCTGGTGTTTCGCCTGCATCTATGGCAGGCATCCTCAGAAGTTGTGAGGTGTGTTGGAAACTAGGATTTCAACAGATATATAAACCCCATTTTCCAAGTTTTCAACAGGCCTCAAAACTTCTGAGGAAGCCTGTCATGGATGTAGGCAAAACGTCAGGAGAGAATGCTTCTGGAACATGGCCATACAGCCTGGAAAACGTACAGCAATGAAGTTAGTGAGGTTTATATATCTGTTGCATGCCCAGGGTGGGAGAAAGAACTCTTGTCTCTTTGAGGTAAGTGTGAATGTTTCAACTGATTAGCATTGAATGGCCTTGCAGTTTCAAGATTGGCTTCTTACTGCCTGGTTTATATATCTGTGGAATGTCCAGGGTGCAAGAACCACCTCGCTGAGGTAGGGATACACGGGCACATAATTCAAAACTGAGAAAAAGCCTAAGACCTAACTTTCCTATGAACAAATGTAATTCTTTCAATGCATTTATAATGTTTAGAGCTTGGCTTCTGCTCCTGTCATTGCCAAAGCTTGTTTGCTCTACCGCAGGGCTGTCCAACTGGCGGCCCTGGGGCCGTATATGGCCCCCAACCCCTTCCCTACGGCCCCCGCCTACCCTGCAAACTTTAAAAAAAAATATCGATCTCCGGGGGGCGGGGCTGGGTGACGTCAGGCGTGCGCCAGCGCCGAGCCTGACATCACCCAGCCCCACCCTATTCTTCCTCCTCCTCCATCCCGCCTCTCCCCTGGCACCAATTGGGAACGCCGGGGGGGAGGGAGAAGGCGGGCCCGCCTCCGTCCCGCTCCCCCGGCGCCCGATCAGTGCGCTGTGGGGAGAGGCGGACGGAGGAGAGGAGGCTGGCGTGACCCTTTAGCTGGAAGGGCGGCTGAGGAGGAGGGTTCTCCTCGGCTTTGCTCCTTCCTCTACAGCCTCAGCCGCAGCAGAACCGGGAGAAATCACCGGGCCCTGCCGCCCTGGCTGTCACCGCAGGAGGGAGGAGGCGCCTGACGGCGCTGACGCCACCACGCCTGATGTCACCACGCGGCGGTCCCTGCACGGCCCGCCCCGGGCGGAGCTTTGGGTGACGCCAGCAAGCCTCGCCGAAAAGGGTGGGCCGTGCAGGACGCCGGCGTGGTGACAGATGTGGTGACGTCAGCGCCGGCCAGAGCGGCACGCCTGCCCGGCCCCCAGGTCATCAGTGGCCAGGACTCGGCCCTTGGCCCAAAAGATGTTGGACAGTCTCTGCTCTACCGCTACACTCAAAAGTCTCTGATCTGCTAAAACTGTTGCTGCTGCTGCTTTACTTTCTAAAAATGCTTTTGTTTCTGAAGAGTTACATTACCAAAAAAGGAACTCTCAGCATTGCTTTAGGATCTGCAAATGGTTAGCCAAATACTTGGGCTTTGTGCACAGGTTTCCGGCTCCTAACGAGCTGCTGCCTGTCTCTCTCTCTCTCTCTCTCGAGATGGAGGTCACCCAAAAGGAAAACCGTACAGAGAAGAAAATGTAAAAACCGAATATATACATATATTTCTAAATTGTTTCCCTGGTGATTTGTGTGGTTGCTATGGATACTGGAGAGGGTCATCCAACCTGCGCTGTACGAAAACATCTCTGCATTGATTTGTGACAACAAGCTGGCTCAGCCAAGGCCTTGCAAGAAACCCAAGGAGGGAATGATGTGTTTCCACAAGGCTAGAATTAAGTCACTAGTCCTCAATGCGACAAAGAGACCTCTGTAGAGTCCTAGAGTTGGAAGAGAACCCCAAAGGCCATCCAGTCCAACCCCTTCTTTCTGCAAGGCAGGAAGACACCATCCAAGCCTTCCCGACAGATGACCATCTATCCTCCGCTTAGGGTTGCCACTTTTTGATATAAGAAATAAGGGACGTTTACCTAAAAATACAGGATTTTTCGCAAAAATAAGGGACACTTCATAAAAACTTCAGCATCAAACCTTAGGTAGAAATAGTTTTATTCACAGAATAAGATCATGGTTGAAATTCATAAAAGAAAACTGACTTACACCCTTAACAGTACATAGAATGTTTCTGCAGGTTTTGTCATACCTAAATGTGCATTGTACTGTATGTACTACTTAAAACTATCTAGTCCGTGAGCTGCTTTTTGCTGACAATGCTGCCCTTTGTCGCCCATTCAGAAGCTGCCCTGCAGCGCCTAACATCCTGTTTTGCAACAGCTGCAGAGCTGTTTAAGCTGGAAGTCAGCCTGAAGAAAAACGGAAGTCCTCTACCAGCTCGCACCACAGAAAAGAACACCATCATCCCCACGTCAGCATAGGCAAATCTGTGCTTAAGTCCATTCAGCAGTTCACCTCCTGGGAAGCATCATCTCTCAGACGCAAGATTGACAAAGAGATACA
>JARBWK010003344.1:0-12602 GCA_030556195.1 Anolis apletophallus | reverse complement strand
ACGGCTGCTGCATCAACGGTGCACTTTCCTAGATTTGGAGGACCGGAAGGTGTTCGGAGCGCATGCGCTGGTGGCCTCAGAGGAAGACTTCTGCCGGGCGCTTTGGACTGAGCTTGGAAACTCCACCTGGTTCAAAATACAGCAGCCAGGAGGATTACGGGAATGTCTCGGGGTGAGCATTTGACTCTGACCCTAAAGTCATGCCACTGGCTGCCAATGAGTTTCCGGACAAACCAATAGGTGTTGGTCTAGACCAGTGGTTCTCAACCTTTCAAATGCCGTGACCCCTAAATAAAGTTCCTCTTGTTGTGGTGACCCCCAACCGAATATTCGTTGCTACTTCGTAATGATAATTTTGCTACTCTTATGAATTGTACTACAAATGTCTGATATTCAGGGTGTATTTTCATTGTTACAAATTGACATAATTAAGCATAGTGATTAACCACAAAACAGTATGTTTGGGGAGTATGGACAATAGATGATGGGATTTGCATCCCATCATCTTCAACAGATGCAGCTCTGACTTCCACAGACCACCGAGACCCCCACGAATTACAGACCTGGACCAAACTTGGCACACAGAACCTCAATGACCAATTGAAAATACTGGAAGGGGTTGGGTCTTGCTGGGATGTTTCGTTCCCCAGCCATCAAAGAGCATTCTGAAAGGGAGAGGAAGAGGCGGCGACCCAGGCAGCTGTGGGTCGCAGGAGGGGAGTGAAAGCACGGAGGAGGCGCCCCCGCCTCCTGCGACCCACCAGCTGCCTCCCTGCCTGCCTCGATGGGGTGCTGCTGCCCTTTCCCCTCTTCTTCTTCCTCCTTACTTCTCGATGGCTAACTGGAGGAGGAAGAGGAGAAACAACAGCAGCGCCCCTTCTGCTTTTCTTTCTCCTCTTCCTCCAGCTGGCCATCGAGGAGGAAGAGGAAGAGAAGGGACTGGGGTGGGCTGCTGCAGTTTCTCCTCTTCTTCCTTCTCTTCCTCCTCGATGGCCAGCTGGAGAAGGAGGAAGAGGAGAAACAGCGGCAACGGCCCCTGGGCGGCCTCCTCGGTTTCTCCTCTTCTTCCCCCTCTTCTTCCTTCCTTCATGGCCAGCTGGAGGAGGAGGAGGAGGATGGCATAGGAACCTCGCCTGGGGTCCCCTGTGTCGCCTTTGCCGCTTGTCCTCCTCCTCCATGGGCAGCCGGCTTCGGAGCCGCACCTCCAGGCTCCGCTGCCGGCTTGACCCGAACATAAGCTGGTGCACCTTCTCCCTTGTGCGCCTTTGCCTCTAAGCTCCTCCTCCTAACTCTAGCCAGCCCTGTGAGAAGGGGGGGGAGGAGGAGACGACCTGGAGCGCCTGGCTGCTTGGCTGGCACAGGGGCCGGCAGCCATTTCGAAGAGGGGGCGGGGCTAACTGAGGAGCCTTCGCGACCCCTGGAAAATGACCCCACGACCCCCCTGGGGGTCGCGACCCCCAGGTTGAGAACCACTGGTCTAGACCTTAACATTCCACTTTTCTGGCCACCAGGGGAGCTGTCGCTTGACCGTCCATCTGCGACACTCATGAAGTACTTTCCGCATTCCCCGCATGTCTTTTGCTGGAGATTTTTTATGGCCTCGTAAATTTTTGTTAAATTAGCCTCCCCACATATAGGGGGTCCTTAAATTTCCTACTTGACAGATGCAACTGTCTTTCGGGTTGCAAAGGTCGACAACAAGCTACACAATTGGCCGGAAGCTCACTCCGACCCGGGCTGGCTTCGAACTGACGAGCTGGAGAGTGTCAATAGGAGGATCCAGGGTCTGGAGAACAAGCCCTATGAGGAGCAGCTGTATTTAAAAATTTTTTTATTTAAATAAATAATTTTATTTATTATTTATAATATAATGTAGTATAATATAATATGATATAATATTGTATAATGGTATGGTATAATACGGTATATGCATATAATATGGATAACGTTGTAATGTAATACAATATAATACTATTGCACCGGGACTGTGGCGCAGCTGGCTGGGCGTCAGCTGCATAAGATCTCTACTAACCAGATGGTCATGAGTTCGAGGCCAGCCTGGGTCGGGGTGAGCTCTCGACCAATTTGTGTAGCTTGTTGTCGACCTTTGCAACCCGAAAGACAGTTGCATCTGTGAAGTAGGAAATTTAGGAAATTTTGTGGGAAGGCTAAATTTAACTGATTTCTGGAATGTTAAATTGCCTCTGAGTGTCTGTCTATATATGTTGTATGTCAACGGCATTGAATGTTTGCCTGTACGTGTGCATTGTGATCCGCCCCAAGTCCCCTGCTGTGGGGTGAGAAGGGTGGAATATAAATGACATAAATAATAATAATAAATACAACTACTAATAATAAGATATTATAATTGTATATTTACGTTACATGTAATATTACTTATAATATTGCGATATAATTTGTTATAATACAATGTGAGATGTAATTGTTGTCCTGTGACATGACATAGTACATTGCATTTGATATTACAGTATAATATAGTATGGCGTAATATATTGTGTATACATAGAATATTGATAATGTTGTAATGTAATGCAATATATTACTACTACTACTAATAAGATACTATAACTATATATTTTGTATTACATGCAACATTACTAATAATATTGCGATATAATTGTTATAGTTCAATGTGATCTTGTTATAGCACAATGTGATGTGTGATATGGATGTTGTGCTGTGGCAATAATGATAGTTCATTGTATTTGCATTTGCTTGTGAGCCGCTCTGAGTCCCCTTCGGGGTTGAGAAGGAGGGCGGCAGAGAAATAAACATTGTTAAGTAAATACATAAGTAATTAAATAAATAGAAAAATAAATAAATAGAAAAATAAATAAAAAGAGCTGGGCCTGTTTAGCCTGAAGAAGAGAAGGCCGAGAGGAGACAAGAGAGCAGGGAAACAGGCCTCGCCTACAATGGAGTGATTGACACCTGGCTGAGGAAAGAAAGAAAGAAAGAAAGAAAGAAAGAAGGTCTCAGCTGAGGGAATCAGGCTCCTGAGGGAGGGAACCAGGAGAGAAGCCATTTTGTGACCCGCCCTCCCTAGGACTTTGTATTGACTCAGAGGCAGGCCAACCTTGTCTCTGTCCTGGTTCATTAACACTACCCTTGGCTAAAGAAAAGAGGCCGAGGGGCAGCTGAGGGAGCAAGCCAGGCGGGAAGCCATTTTGTGTCCCGCCCGCCATTTTGTATCCAGTGTTGTCAGTCCTGAGCGTGCTCAGTGGGCGCCCACAGAACGTTCTGGCGCCTTCCTCCGTCCTTGGGAAAGCACGGCTGGCCAGTTCCTGCTTGGGCAAGGCTTGGCTGGGCCAGGGTGAGGCCCCATCTTGCCCGGAGAAGGCGGTTGTGGAGGCCAATGTGAAATACAGTTTAGAATCTGAGGTAAAAATCTGAGGTAAAAAGCAGGAAAGAGGCCGAGGGGCAGCTGAGGGGGCAAGCCAGTGGGACGCCATTGTGTGTCCTGTTCTTGCTGTTGTGGTCTGCCTGGAAGGTGACAGGAAACATTATTATTATTATTATTATTATTACTATTATTATTCTCCTGGTCAACTGGGGCCCTCCCAATTCCTCACAGCCTCGGGATCAACAAGGCCTTGTAAACATTGTAAAAGAAGGCGTCAAGGTAATGAAGCCTTTCTGTCAATTCAGGCCTTATTAAACAGTATCCCACTAAGTGAGGCCTAGTCAGGAATATCAAGGTAATGAAGCCTTACTGTCAATTTCGGGCCTGGTCTGTGATTTGTGGGTGCTACAGTGTTGTTTGGGAAGTGAGTGGGGTGAAGGTACTGCAAATCCCATCATTCGTGGCCCATCCTGCCCTAAACCGCACCAGGTTGTGAAGTGGGCCATTGGGCCTCTGTGTGCCACGTGTGCTCTTGTTCTCCCATTGTTGGGGCCGCAAGGTGTTTTGGACTCCGACTCCCACCATTCCTGACAGCCTGGGGCCCTTGACATTTCCTTTTCTACGTAACGCTGAAGAAGACTCCTGTGTTTTTCTCTCGTGAGCTATTTCATCACACTTGGAGTTACAAGGGCTAGAGTTACTCTATGGCAGGGGTGGGCAACTATTTTTTCCAAGGGGCCACATGAGAGCAAAAAATATTATGCAGGGCCGCACCTAAAGGCGGAACTACATGCTAATCTACATAATTTATTTATTTCACTTACTATATTTACCATATATTACACATCATTAATATTAACATATTAATATATCAAGAAATATTCATATATTATTAGTATTATTATCATAATTATTATATTATAGTACAGGGGTGGGCAATAATATCCATGAAGCAATTAAATTTATATTATATCTCCCAGAACCCAATTATATTAATGAAGCAATCAATTTAATATTATATCTCCCACAACAAAATTACATCAATGAAGCAATCAATTTAATATTATATCTCCCAGAACACAATTATATCAATGAAGCAATCAATTTAATATATCTCCCAGAACACAATAACATACCTCTTCTTTCCTCCTTTGGAAGAGGAGGTCCAGGCACCGCGCCTTCCCTGGCGAAGCCAGGTAGGCGGTGGCAGCGCTGCTTACCGGGCGAAAAAGGAAGCCCGGGCAGGAAGAAAGCCATGCGTGGCTTTGTTTACGGCAAAAGCAAGCAAGGGAGGCGAACGCGGGGTCCCCTTCCTCTCGCGACGCTTGAAAACAAACTCAGAGGACGCCCGCCCCTGAGCGTCTCCCGCGATGACGTCGCAGCCGTTCACGTTGCCAAACAAACTGCGGAGGAAGCGCCGCCCCCTGAGCGTGTTCGGCGATGCCGGCTGCGACGTCATCGCGGGAGACGCTCAGGGGGCAGGGCATCCTCCGGAGTTTGTTTTCAAGCGTGCGTGAGAGGAAGGGGACCCCGGGTTCGCCTCCTATGCTTGTTTTTCGCCAGATACAAAGCAAAAAGCAAGCATAGGAGGCGAACGCGGGGTCCCCTTCCTCTCGTTCACGTTGCCAAACAAACTGCGGAGGAAGCACTGCCCCCTGAGCATGTTCGGCGATGCCGGCTGCGACGTCATCGCGGGAGACGCTCAGGGGGCGGGGCGTCCTCTGGAGTTTGTTTTCAACGTCGTTGTGAGAGGAAGGGGACCCCGCGTTCGCCTCCCTTGCTTGCTTTTGCCATAAACAAAGCCACGCATGGCTTTCTACCTGCCCGGGCCTCCCTTTTTCGCCCGGTAAGCAGCGCTGCAACCGGCTCCCTCTCTCCCCCGGTAAGCAGCGCTGCCCAAGGCCCCTCGGGCCGGATGGGAGCGCCCAAGGGGCCGCATCCGGCCCCCGGGCCGCCAAATGCCCATCCCTGCTCTATGGGCTACTCATGCCAAACGTTGACACAAGCTTCCTTTCTGCTGCCCTGGAGACTCGGACACAGTGGAGCCATGGCTTCAAACGGCAGGAAAGGAAGGAGGTTCCACCTGGACATGACTGTGAGGAGAGCCGTTCAGCAGTGGAACTCTCTGCCCCGGAGTGTGGTGGAGTGAGCCTCCTACTTTGGAGGCTTTGAAGCAGAGGCTGGATTGGCTCTGCTGTCACTGCCATGGTGTAATTCTACGAAATTTTATTTATTTATATATTTACAACATTTTTTCTGCCACCCTTCTCACCCGAAGGGGACTCAGAGTGGCTGACATGTAACCTGGAAATACAATATATTATTATTACCATCGCACAATATTGGTTTTATAGATTACTATATTTGAAGGGAGATGTTCACAAGCGGGAACATGTCCAGAGAAAGAGGGCGACTGAAAGGATCAAGCGTCTGGAGAACAAGCCCTATGAGGAGCGGCTTTAAGAGCTGGGCACGTTTAGCCTGCAGAACAGAAGGCTGAGAGGAGACATGACAAGGGCCATGGATAAATACGTGAGGGGAAGTCAGTCCTAGGGAGGAGGGAGAAAGCTTCCTTTCTGCTGCCCTGGAGACCAGGACGCAATGGAGCCACAGCTTCAAACGACAGGAAAGGAGATTCCGTCTGAACATGAGGAAGAACTTCCTGACTGCACATGAGGAACATGAGGAAGAACTTCCTCATCTGAACATCTCGCAGTGGAACTTCCTGACGCCCAGCAGGAGGGGAGGCAGTGCGGCGGAGTGAGGCTCTTTCTTTGGACTCTGAGGCAAACTGTGACACTTGCTTTTGTCCTGGTTGATTGACACCTGGCTGAGGAAAGAAAGAGGGCCTCAGCTGAGGGAATCAGGCTCCTGAGGGAGGGAAGAGGCCAGGGGAGGGCGCCATTTTGTGTCCCGCCCGCCTGGTCAGTCCTGAGCATGCTCAGTGGGCGCCCACAGAACGTTCTAGCACCTTCCTCAGTCCTTGGGAAAGCACGGCTGGCCAGCTCCTCGTTTGGCAAGGCCCCATCTTGCCTGGAGAAGGCGGTTGTCAGGCCAATGTGGAAGAAGCCTTCCCTGGCCTTCCCATCAGCGGCCCTTTTCCAGTCTCCTCTTCCTGAGTAAGTTCTGCCTGGGCTCCAAGTTTGGCCTGGCCTCCATCGCAAGGGAAATGACTACTCTAAGATGGCGGGGACAAGGGGCGGAGAGTGCCTTTCTTCCACAGGGACGCCATTTTGTGTCCAGTCCTTACTGTTGTGATCTACCTATTATTATTATTGTTATCCTGGCCAACTGGGGCCCTCCTCCTCAAAATTAGGGTAGCCTGGGTGACTTTGACGTCCAGGGAACCCTGAGCCGTGCCCTGCTCTGGGAGGGATGTCCTTGTCTCTCGGGGTCTGTGTGTGGCTGCACGCCTGTGTCAAGCCCTCCATGTCTCCTCCCGGCAGGTGTGCCTGAGTCCAGACTTGGCCGGCAGAGTCTCCAGGCATCACACGGAGAGAAGGCAGCCCCCTGAACTCCTCCTCTGTGGAAGAAGGTGCCAGAACGATGCCTCCAGAACAGGTTAACAACGTCTCTTTTCTTCCCTTCCTTCCATCCTTGGTTCCTTTCTGTTCTTTCTTCTTTTCTTTTATTCCTTTTCCTTTTTCTGTTCCTTCTTTCTTTCTTCTCTTTCTTTTATTCTTTTCTTTTTTCTTCCTTTTTTTCTTTCTCTTCTTTCTTCCTTTCTTTCCTTCCTTCCTTCCCTCCTTCCTTCCTCCCTTCCTTTCCTTTCTTCCTTCCTTCCTTTCCTTCTTTCCTTCTTTCCTTCTTTCCTTCCTTCCTTCCTCCCTTTCTCCCTCCCTCCCTTCTTCCTTCCTTCTCCTCCTGCCTTCCTTCTTTCCCTTTCCTCCTCCATCCCTCCTTCTTCCTTTTTTCCCTCCTTCCTCTCTTCTTTCTTTCTCTCTCTTTCTTTCTTTCCTTTCTGTCTTTCCTTCCTTCCTTTCTGTCTTTCCTTCCTTCCTTCATTCTTTGCCTTCTTTCTTTCTCTCCTTCCTCCCTCCCTCCATCCTTTCTTCCTTTTTTCCTTTCTTCCTTTCCTTCTTCCTTCCTTCCTCCTTTCTTTCTTTCTTTCTTTCTTTCTTCCTTTCCTCCCTCCCTTATTATCTTCGTTACTTCTTTCCTTCCTTCTTTCTGTCTTTCTTTCCTTTCCTTCCTTCCTTTCTTCGTTCTTTCGGTCCTTCCTTCATTCTTTCCCTTTCTTTCTTTCTTTGCTTCCTTCCTTCATTCCTTAACTTTGTTCCTTCTTTCTTTCTTTCCTTCTCTCTTCTTCTTCTTCCCTTCCTTCTTTCCTTCTTTCTTTCTCTTCCTCCTCATTTCTTTCTCCATTCCTTCTTCCTTCTTTTTCTTTCCTTCCTTCTTTCCTTCCTTCCTTCCTCCTTTCTTCCTTCCTTCCTTTCCTTCCTTCCCTTCCTTCCTTCCTTCCTTCCTCTTTCTTACTTTCCTTCCTTCTTGCTTTCCTTCGTTCTTTGCTTCCTTCCTTTCCTTTCCTCTTTCCTTCCTTCCTTCCTTCATTTCTCTCTCTCTTCCTTCCTTTCCTCCCTTCCCTCCCTTCGTCTCTTCTCTTCCTTCCTTCCTTCTTTCCTTCTGTGTATCTTCCTTTTCTTCTTTCCTTCTTCCTTTCCTTCTGTCAACCTTTCCTTCCTTTCCTACTTTCCTTTCCTTCTTTCCTTCTTTGCTTCCTCCCTCCCTTCTTTTTTTCTTAAAATAATATTTTTTATTAAAGTTTCAAAGTAATATACAATCACATGTTGATAGAGAGAGATAAAGAATAAAACATCAACACAAAAAGATAGAATGGAAAAGTAAAAGTAAAGGAAGTTAAAATAGATGGGGTAAGAGGATGGGGAAAGAAAAGCAGAATATATCTCTAATAGGTAAGAGAAGTCTATCCTAGTCGTGCACAGAAACATGAGGATAAATTGGCGTAAATATCTATCTAGAAATATCTTTCAAGAGCTAATATTTTATTTATGGAGATTGTCTTGTTTTTCTTGAAGCTTCAATATATTCTCTATAATACAAAACAAAGAAAAGAATTTTAATTATCTATATCTAGTGTTTGGTTTTAAATCCATTTTAAGTTTAAATCTCTATTGCCTTCTTCTCTGCAATACTTTCCCAATATCGACCATTCCCATTTTGAATCCTTGTCTTCTTTTCTGTTTCTCTCTTTTAATGCCTCTGTTAAACCTTCCTTTTGGATTGTCTCCATAATTTTTAAAATCCATTCATCTTTTCTTGGAAACTTATCTGATTTCCAATACTTTGCAGACACCAGTTTAGCGGTGTATTGAACTCTGGTCTCTTCCCTCATGTACTCCTCCTCAAATGGAAATGGGAGAAGAGTCATACACGTCCCGCTCTTGCCTGGCTTCTGGAGCAACCCAGTCGCTCTTTGGGAGGCACCAAAGTTCCCCTCCAGGTTTGAGAAGCCGTTCTCTGAGTGGCATCTCTTCTCTCTTGCAGGTGACCTTGACCTTCCAAGACGTGGCCATCTACTTCACGGAGGAGGAGTGGAGATTGCTGGGCAAGGAGCAAAGGGCCTTGTACGAGGAGGTCATGATGGAGACCCACGAGCACGTGACCTTCCTGCGTAAGGACCTTCCAAACACCCCCTTTCCTGTGGAGATTCAGGGCCCTTTCCATTCCTCGGCCAGGGTGCGATGAGACTCCTTTCATGTCCTCTTCAGCTCAGGCCCTTGTTTCCCAGGAACATCAAGGGGTTCCCCTTAGCAACTGGGAGCCATTCTCAACCAGTCATTCTCTGGGTCTGGAAGGTGCCTCTGGGAAGGCCCACAAGAGTCCAGAAAGCAATGGCTTCCCAGGCAGCGCTGGGCTCTCAGGTCCACTCGTGTGTCCTTCAGAGTAACCACAACCCCTTCACACTGGTCCTGTGGTTTGGCCTAAGTGCATGCCCATGTTTGTGGATGGGTATACTCTGGGAAGGATGAGCATATGCGCACAGAGAGGCAGAAGTGGGGCCCTGAGGGAGAGTGTCCCCGCTTGTCATCCCAAGAGCAAGGCCACAACTGCCCAAGGCTACCAGCCCAGCTCCCCTCTTCTTGCCCCCTCAACCGACCACCACCCCATTGGCCTGCAGACCCGTCCTTCCCGCTTCCAGTTTTGACCAGCCTATTGGGTGGCCTGCTTCTTCTGCCGCTTTGCTGTAGTCCCTCCCCCTCCGTCCTCTGCAGGCCTGACTACTCTCCACTTCTCCCTCCGTTCCCGTTTCCCCAAAAGGTTCTTCCTCCCTGAAAGTTGGGACTCACGCTTGTCTCTCCTTGTCCTTCTTTATAGGAGAGAACTGGTGGGCCACAAGAGCAAGCGTGAAGGGCAGGAGCCATCTTGGGCGCAAGCTGCATCTTGCCAGACATCTCCAAACCCACAAGTGTCAGCACTGTGGGAAACGCTTTGCTCAGAAGGGAAACCTTAACTGTCACCTGAGAGTCCACACAGGAGAGAAACCCTTCAAATGCCAGCACTGTGGGAAAGGCTTTGCTCAGAAGGCAGGCCTGAATTATCACCTGAGTGTCCACACAGGAGAGAAACCCTTCAAATGCCAGCAATGTGGGAAATGCTTTGCTCAGAAGGCAACCTTTGAGAGGCATCTCACCTGAGAGTCCACACAGGAGAGAAACCCTTCAAATGCCAGCAATGTGGGAAATGCTTTGCTGGGAAGGCACACCTTAAGCGTCACCTGAGAGTCCACACAGGAGAAAAACCCTTCAAATGCCAGCACTGTGGGAAAGGATTTGTTCAGAAGCCAGGCCTGAAGTATCACCTGAGACTCCACACAGGAGAAAAACCCTTCAAATGCCAGCACTGTGGGAAAGGCTTTGCTCAGAAGTCAGTTCTGAAGTATCACCTGAGAGTCCACACAGGAGAAAACCCTTCAAATGCCAGCACTGTGGGAAAGGCTTTGCTAGCAAGGCAGTCATGAAGCGTCACTGAGAGTCCACACAGGAGAGAAACCCTTCAAATGCCAGCACTGTGGGAAATGCTTTGCTCGGAAGGCACACCTTGAGATTCATCTGAGAGTCCACAGCGGAGAAAAACCCTTCAAATGCCAGCAATGTGGGAAATGCTTTGCTAGCAAGGCAGTCATGAAGCGTCACTTGAGAGTCCACACAGGAGCGAAACCCTTCAAGTGCCAGCAGTGTGGGAAAGGCTTTGCTCAGGAGGCAAACTTTGAGCATCACCTGAGAGTCCACACATGAGGGAAACCTACGAATGTCAGCCCTCTGGGAAAGCGGTGATTACGTGGTGCCTGTGCCACTTTGGTGACTTTAGTGGAAGCGGGAACACACCGAGGGTTACCTCTGTTTCCCAGCCTTTGAGAATGTGAGATACCGTGGTTTTATGAGACTGTACCCCACTCTCCTTTTTTAAAAAAATGATTCTTTATTGAAAGTTTTTGCAATGTTTAAAACAAACACGAAACAGAGAACAAGGGGGTCCAGCATTTAAAAAAACAACAAAGGGTAGGGGGGTGGGGGGATGCAACCATAAAGGTTAAAGGGGGAAGGGATTGGACAGGGGTAGAAGAGCATAGGGGAGAGGAAACAGTACGTTCTCGTTGAACTTGAACAACTTGTGAAATATTCTAGTTCTTCATCTGCTTCTTAACTTGAAACTTATTGTGCCTAAGAATATTTTAAAAAATATTTTTCACTTATACATAAAAAGGATTATCACTTGAGTATATATATCTAACACTTATACATGCATTTGTTATGAGTGAGAAAATTTAATGGAAAAATTTAATTATTTATATATTATTTACATATTAGCCGGCTTTTAAGTCCAATTAAGTGTTAGGTTGATGTTGTGTTCCTTGCTGCAGTAATCTTGTACCAGAGACCAGTCCGTTATTCCCTTAGATACTTCGGTAGATGATTTTAGTGCCTCAGCCAACCATTCCATTGGAATGACTTCCATTCTCTTTTGAAGCCATTCTTCCTTTGATGGGTGGCTCGGAGCCTTCCAGTGTTTTGCGAAGACAAGCTTTGCTGCTGTGGTTAAGGCTATATAGGTTTTCTTTTCGTTTGCATTGAGATTTGTACCCAGAAGCCCCAAAAGAAGTAATTCTGGTTTCCCCTCTAACTGTTTTGCAATTTCCCCCCCAATTCTATGTTGATCATTTTCCAGAATTTCTTGGCCTTATTACACAACCACCACGTGTGGAAAAATGTCCCATTATTTGCGCCACAATTCCAACATTGGGTCCTAGTGTTTTTATATATTTTGGCTAACTTCACTGGGGTGAGATACCATCTGTAGTCAGGCCCGGATTACCCATAAGGCCACCCTAGGCCACGGCCTAGGGCGGCAGCTTTGGCAGAGCAGCAGATTGGCCCCCCCCAAAAAAAAAAACGTTTTTTTAAAAAACCCCCTCCTTAAAGCTTTCCCCCCGCCCTCTCCCAAGAGAGAGTCATCATACCTCGGGAGAGGGCGGGGGGAGAGCGCTGCGAGGGGGCGGGGAGGAGGGAATGGCGCCCTCCCCTCGCCATCGCCCGCCTGGGCCGCCCCCTTGTAAAGGAAGGAGGTGACAAGGGGAGGAAGGGAAGCCCCGCTGGCGGGCGTGCATGCATGCACATGCATGCCCGCCAGCGGGCTTCCCTTCTTCCTCCTCCTCGCTGCCTCCTTCCTTTGCAAGGGGGCGGCCCAGGCGACGAGGAGGAGGAGGGTGGGACTTCACTTCCTCCTCCCCTCTCGCTCTCCTTTCGGTCGCGGGAGGAGGAGGTGACGGAAGCCGCATGGCACTGGTCGTGGGGCTTCCGTCCGCCTCCTCCTCCTCCTCCTCCCGCGACTGAAAGGAGGGCGCGAGGAGGTGGATGGAAGCTGCACGGCCGGGGCCGGTGCCGTGCGGCTTCCATCGGCTCCTTCTCGCGCCCTCCTTTCGGTTGTGGGAGGAGGAGGCGGACGGAAGCTGCACGGCACCGGCCGCCTCCTCCTCCTGCGACCGGAAGGAAGGCGCGAGAAGGAGGCGACGGAAACCGCATGGCCGGGGCTGCTGCCGCACATGCGCAGTAGTGCCCTGGGGGTGGGGCTTTCTGCACCCTGGGGGCAGGGCTTTCTGCGCCCTGGGGGCAGGCCTTTCTGCACCCTGGGGTGGGGCTTTCTGCACCCTGGGGTGGGGCTTTCTGCGCCTCGGGGCGGGGCTTTCTGCGCCCTGGGGCGGGGCTTTCTGCGCCCTGGG
>JARBWK010003343.1:0-12603 GCA_030556195.1 Anolis apletophallus | reverse complement strand
TACAAGGAGGACTGTTTGTAGTGATATTTGCACAAGCAGCTTTAATTTCTTCCCCTTGATAATGAATACTGTAGTAATTTGGGAAGGTGGGTGGATATAACCAAATGTAATGTGTCATTTAGTAACAACGTTTTGTATTTGGAGTGAGGGTGGGCCGGTTTTCTGTCTTAGGGGAAATATAGATTTGCACTGACAAATATGTTTGTGAACGCTGGTAATTGTGGTGACTAGGTGAGATGTTCTTTTCCAAAGGGAGATGCCTGTGATTTGTATCAACATCTGAAATTTTATATAAATGTATTAAACATCTCTAAAGAATGTTTTTCATGTAATTGTATTTAAAGAACAAATATTTTAGAGTAATAATACAGGGATGTCATACAACACCCTGGCAAAATCAGTGCCTGGCTGATATGTGGAATGGTAACAAATAGGTTTGGATTTTTTAAAAGTTGACCCTTTCCCATTATATGTTCAGAAACACTAAATTTTGAAATATTCTCTTGGTCTGAAGCTTTTAAGAAAAATTAACATTGTAAAGATAATTTGCTCAGATAGCAGAGTTTTGCCCTACTGATTTAATTCTTAACTTTCTATTTTTAAAAAGCATGCCTTTACTTGCCTTAAATTCAAAAGTGCCTTTTGCAATACTTTCTACATGGTGTACATAATCTATAGGAAGCCCCATTTGGGTTGATCTCTTTGTAAAGAGACTAAGGCCAGTCAGGGCTGTGTTTGCTTCTGTTTGAACTCAGACAATGTCATCTGACTGTAGTGGATTCTCTTTTTTTAATCAGTACTTACTTGATGTACTTTTTTTCCTCCTTTATTATAGCCTTTTAAAAAAACTCACTGTTCTTGAGCATCCTTTTGCACATTTTCCATTGCTTTTTGTGTTTATATAAATGAAGTACCTAAAGTAACTTATCACAGCTTATATGGATTGTATAATTATGTATTATATGTTGAAATGGATTTTTGTTGCATCTGAAAATGGTCATGTTTTAGTCTTAATGTAAAATATTTGTGAAGGACATCTTTAACCATTCCTCATTATATCCTTTTCTGAGTTCCCAAATTATTTTTGTGCTGTCTTGCAGTAACTTTGTTACCATTCCTTAGAATGTTTATCCATTGTTAACTTTGTATTCATAGTAAAGGTTTTGCTGCTGCAACCTGTTTTACTTTATTTCATCAGATTTGTGAATTAAAATCACCACTAGCTATGTTTTTCCCCAGCTAGCAATGGGATTGTTGTTCTTTATTTATTCCCCAAAATTAGAATTCAATACAATTTAGAGAACATTTAAACAAATGCATTTATTATCTTTAAACCTGCAAAAAAAACCTTTTGTCACATGCTGCTTTCCTGATTAAAACCAATTTATTTTCTTCTCCAAACAAATGCCCACAAGGAAGTGGGTATATCAGAAATGAATTTTTTTGGAAAATGATGCCGTAATCTTTTGGAAAATGTGAATTTCTATAACCATTTGGGAAATGATTCATAACCTTTTTGGAAAAATCCCTGGTCAAAAATCCCTTGGAAGTCACAATCTTTTGAAAAAATGGTGTTCACCAGCATTCATGCAAGGCAGCTAGTTCTCTCAGCTGTTAAACTGATGTACCTAGGTATGTCTTTGAACTATTAGGGACAAAGACATGCCAGTGCACAAAATATATATTCAGCAGAGTTTCATAAGTGTTCCTTTAACTGCCGAAAAAACATCTATTCGCCCTTAAAATATATTTGCCTTTAAATCAGTGGTTCTCAACCTGTGGGTCCCCAGATGTTTTGGCCTTCAACTCCTAGAAATCTTAACAGCTAGTAAACAGGCTGGGATTTCTGGGAGTTGTAGTCAAAAACACCTGGGGACCCAAATTTGAGAAGCACTGCTTTAAATCATGCTCTCAGGAAACAAACAGTCTTCTTTAAAACTTCATGCATACAGCATACAGGCACTTTGCTTATGAATCCATTCATAATAGGATTTTAAGTAGTTTCTCTGTGTAAGTAACACAGAGCAATTTTCCTTGGATTCAATAGTCCATAGTCCAAAGCATCTCTGTGTCTGAGAGTCTAATAAGTCTCTAAGCATACTGTTCCTGCATTGAAGACTAAAGCATACAGATAGCTTCTACTCTATGAGTCTAATAGCTTCTATCTCAATTGAAGTCTAAAGCAAACACTGTTCTAAACTGGAGTTTTGGTTCTGATCACATCTAGACCTGATCACATGTTCTGCAGCCCCTCCCACAACAAAGAGATACGGTAAAAATGGAAACCAATACAGACATACCATACAGTAAGCAATTATATACATACCAAATAACTAGTGGAGGCTTGAGAAGGTTGCTATTTCCGACAAATTCTGTCCTTCCCCTTTGTTCACTTGTTCCCAAAATTGAGGTTACTGGTTCTGTCCTTGGACCCTATGTAGGCCTTACCAGGAACTAAGTAGTGGGGTGAAAGCATTACATAAGCATGCTAGGTCAATATAAGAAGCAAACCTTTAAATGGTTATGGTATGGTGTCTCTTTTTGTGATTTTAAAGTTTGCCAACTAACCTTCAGTCCTCATTGGTTTTGCACTAGCTAGTGAGAAGCCTGAACTAGGTTGACTGTTTTCTGACCAGCATTACTTATATAGAAATGAAAGAAACAATGTTTCCCAGTTGATGCATTGAACGTTTAAGGAAGAAGTCACTGGACCACCAGAATCCTCTCATTTACTGACATCTTTGTGGGCACATGCATTAAGATTGCACTGACAACTCACATTTCAGGAGGATTTAGGGAATTTGTCCTAACTCATCATTGATTTATTACTTCAAACTTGTATTACTTCAAACTTGTATACCGCCACTCCCCGGAGGCTCCCTGGCCACTCCTTTTATCAGCATCTCGTGTGCTCCATCCCTTCTTTTCCTTGCTGTGTTCTCTTCCTTAACTTTCACTTGTATTCCTAACATCTTCTAGTAGCCTCCTCCCTCCATTTACTGCGACATGAATAATATGCAGTGATCTCTACCCTACTTCTCGTTTTCTTTCAACATACCTTTTCTTCATTTTTTTGGTATCCACAGCTACTTCTTGTAGCTGAAGGAAGCTGTGATGAAAACTCAACTGTAGTATATATGAAACAAGGTAACTTGGAACTGTGTTGTATATATCTAATAAATTTGTCCTTGGGTTAACTAATCAATTTATTTAGATTGGTTATAATTTGAGTTTCAGGCAATGGCTCACACGTGTTAAGTCTGCCAGATTTTGTGAGAAGGGAAGAGGTCCAATTTGCCAATAAAGGAAATAAAGGTCATTTTATTCCACCTCTTACTTAAGGATAAGTGGAGTAAGCCATGACATTTCCATTCATGACCTCTTTTGGTCCAAGAAAAAATTATGTGACCCCAGATATATAGGTATACTAGCTGTACCCGGCCACGCTTTGCTGTGGCTGACTGTGGTGGTTTCCAAAGTGAAGTCCCGAGAAAGTAGTGGTATTAGACTCAGTTGGAAGGGACTCCCAAAGGTCTTCTAGTCCAGCCCCCTCCTTTATGAGAGGCAGAAATATTGAGTTACTATTTTATTAGTATTGATTATTAATATTTTTGGAGTCAGTTGAAAGGGACTCCCAAAGCTCATCTAGTCCAGCCCTCCTTTTTATGCGAGTCACAAAGATTGGAGTTACTATTTTACTATTATAATTTTTATTATTATTATTCTCAGTTGGGACTCCCAAAGCTCATTGAGTCCAGCCCCCTCATGCCAGGCAGGAATATAGAGTTACTATTTTATTATTATACATTATTGTTATACATTATTGTTATACATTATTATTATTTTTATTGGACTAATTTTAAAGGGACTCCCAAAGGTCATCTAGTCCTGGCCCCCTTTTTATGGCAGGTAGGAAGATGGGAGTTACTATTTTATTATTATACATCATCTTCATTATTATTCTCATACAATTGGTGTGGGGGGGAAAGGAGGAAGGAAGGAAAGGGGGAGGAGTGATGGAGAAAAGGACAGGAAGGAGGGAAAGAAGTAAAGGAAGGAGAAGGGAAGTAGAGAAATGGAGGAAGGGGAAGAAGGAGGGAGGGAAGGAGAGGGTTGGAGTGGATGGGCTTTGGGACTTCCGGTTTGGCGAGGAACGGAGGTGGGAGCCTAACAGGCTTGCTCCGTGAGTGAGCGGGTTGTTGCTGCACAAAGCCGGGGCGAAAGACCCCCAACCCAACAACCTTCGGAGAAGGGAAGGTTGTTCAAGCCCCGTGAGGAGGATAGGGTGGGCGGCGGTCCTAACCGGGCCCCCCCAGACCCACACCGAAC
Source organism: Anolis apletophallus (assembly GCA_030556195.1). Classification (NCBI taxonomy): domain Eukaryota; kingdom Metazoa; phylum Chordata; class Lepidosauria; order Squamata; family Anolidae; genus Anolis; species Anolis apletophallus. The sequence continues at coordinate 8,274 of JARBWK010003343.1, read as the reverse complement.
GGCGGCCTAGGGCTGGCAGCCAACCAAGGCGACCGCGTCCACGAGGAGAGGCGCCACAGCACCCCTTCCAGCCAAGCATCCCCAAACCAGCGAGAGGGCCGCGCAAGAAGGTAAATAGACTAGAACTTAAAAAAAAAAAGATACCTGCGGCGCAGGCCCCACGGAACGGTGGCACAGGACGCGCAGAGTCGAAGAGAGGCACCCAGCTACCCATTAAACACTCAGTTGTAACACCCTGCAAGACGCGGGACAAGGGCAAGGAAGGCAAGGAGGGGAGGCCCACACCCAAACGTAAAACTAAAGAAAAGCAAGAATAAAATAAATAAACAAGAAAGTAAATAATCAAGCTGACCTTACTCACGAGGAAGAGAAGGGAGCACGGTGAGAAGGCGGAGCTAGGGGAGGAGACGCGAGGGGCGGTACAGACGCCGGGTGAACGTCACGCCTCCGCAAAACGTAACCATAGCACCAGAAAACAATAGAATCCCAGAACGGAGGGACCCACACAAGACGAAACGAACACAGAGCTAGAAAGGGACAGAGTCCCACAGTGCGCCAAAGTGCCTAAGGATTGAGAGCCAGTGCCTGACACATTGGAGCAAGAAGCTTATAGCAAGCAGAAGATTGCCCAGCCTCAAAGCCATTAAGGTTAATATATAACCAGACACACCAACAGTGAGAAAACAGATCAAGACTGTTAAAGACAGACAAAATTCCAAGGGGGACAAAAACAAGGAATGATGGGAACAAGAAAAAGAGGGGAAAAGGAACAAAAAATTGGCCTGATAAGAAGAGACTCCTTGCATGAAGATCAATGCATAAAAGACCAACTAAAAGAAATGATACATGAAATGAGGCGTATGAACGATATGATTGGAAGGGCAACAGAGGAAAGAAAACAAATCAAGGAAGACTTGAGAAGAGAAATGAAGAAAGACGTTGCCACCATCAGAAATGAAATGGTGGTCTTATATGAAAAAATGGAAACACTACAAAGAAGGGAAGAAGACACCAGAGCCCAAGTTCAAGAAGATCAAAAGAAAATAAGAACAATAGACAAACTCCAACGAGACCTCCAACGAAAGAATGCACAACTGGAGTCCTTCCAAAAAGACTATCAGATCAGAATAAGAGGTTTGACAGAGTCAGAGAAGGAATCCTTTGAGGACACTAGGAACATGATAACAGAAATGACGGCAACGCTTCTACAGAAAGACAAACAACTGATTGAAGATAATGTGGACAAGGTATATAGAATAACGACGGCTTACTCAAAAAGAACTAAATCAGATAGAGACATTATTGTGCAGTACACCTCCACAAAAGTAAGAGATGAGGTTTTAAAAGGCCATCAAGAAAAGCCATACATGTTCAAGGAGAAACAAGTAAGGCTAATGAAGGAACTCCCCACAATTGTATTAGAAAACCGGAAAAAGTTCTACTTCTTCACAGATGTGCTGCGTGATAACAACATTAGATTCAAATGGGATAGATTTGAAGGCCTCCAACTTACTTACAGATCTGTGAAATATTGGATAGACACAGTGGAGGCGGCAGAGGAATTCCTGAACAAGTGGAACCATACACTGGAGATGGAGAACAAAAACCCAAACAGAAGTCCCGTTCGCAGAAATGCAGAGGAAAGACCCCAAAGAAACCCAGGAAGAGAAGGAAGAACAGCAAAAGAGACTAGACCCTTCAACTTAGACAAGAAAAAGGGAAGAGATATTGCTCTGGAAGAAGACGAGGAGAACCAAGAGGTGGAACAGGAAACAGCGGACGTTGACTCGGAGGAGGAAGGGGAGGCTACAGAGGAGGAAGGCCAAGATTAGAGCATGGAGGTAAAATGTCTCTCCATTAATGCAAACGGGCTAAACATCCCCCAGAAAAGATCCAAATTTTTCCACTTTCTGGAAAAACAAAAAGCACTAGTCTATGCTATCCAAGAGACACACATAAAAACATCCAGAAATTCTTTACTTGAGAGGCAAAAATTGGGAACATTATTCACCTCATCAATCGAAAAAAAGCAAAGGGGGGTGGCACTATACGTCAACTTCTGCCTAGAACCTGAACTAACATACAAAGATAAGGAGGGCAGAGTGATAGCAGTTACGGGAAGTCTGAAGGGGAGAAAACTACTGCTAATAAGCATATATGCGCCTAACGGCCCAAAAGGGAACTTTTTTGAAGAACTGAACGAAAAGATAAATACTTGGGACTGGGAGGACTGCATCTTACTCGGTGACTTTAATGGGGTAATTGACCTAGATCTAGATAAAAAAAACACCATAACCATAAAAAACCCTAAACATTGCAAGCTCCCAAAATCCTTTTTTAACATGATGAGAGACAATTCATTAATTGACGTTTGGAGATGGCATAACCCAAAAGATCGGGATTACACATATTTTTCAGGAAAGGGGAGATCTTGGTCTAGAATCGACATGATTCTTGTATCAAAAAATATGGCCACCAAAGTAACACAAGTTAAAATATATCCAAGAGGCCTATCCGACCATGCCCCCATCGAAACTAGAATCAGGTGGGGTCAAAGAACATATAAATGGAGACTAGATGACTCTCTCCTGAAATCGGAAACGGAGATTACAAAGAATAAAGAACTAATAAAAGAATACTTCACATTAAACGATCAGGATGACATTAGTCCACTAACACTATGGGAAGCCAGCAAAGTAGTAATGAGAGGCAACTTTATAGCGCAAGCAAGCCATAAAAAAAAAAAAGAATAAGGAAATGGAGGATCTCCAAAAAGAACTTAAAAATTGGGAAGGGGAACTAAAAGCGAATCCCAAAGACAAGGAATTAGATAACAAAATAAAATATATTAACAACCAGATAAATATGCTAACAATGAATGAAATAGAAAAGAAACTAAAGTTTCTTAAACAAAAAAACTTTGAAAACGCCAATAAAACAGGTAAATGGCTTGCCCATCAAGTAAAGAAAAAATCCCAGAAAAACAACATAGCGAAAATTACAAGAGAGGGGAAAAGCTATACCAGGGATGCCGAAATAGTTCAAGAATTTGCCAATTACTACCAAAACTTGTACAGTGACGACAATATAGATAAAGGAAAAATCCAAGAATACTTAAATAAACAGAAAATTACACATATCGGAGAAAGAGAGAGAGCCCTCCTAAACGCAGAATTTACGGAAAAAGAGATAGAGGATGCCATTAAGGACCTGAAAGTGGGAAAAGCGCCAGGCCCTGATGGGATGACGGATAGGTACTATAAACTTTTCAAGGAAGAACTAATACCATATATTAAAAGAGTCCTAAATGAAATAATTAGGAAAGGAATAATCCCAGATACCTGGAAATCGGCAGAAATCATTGTAATACATAAAGAAGGCAAGGACCCGGAATTAGTCCAGAACTACAGACCTATTTCCCTTCTGAATCTTGACTACAAGATTTTTGCCAACATTCTTGCTAAAAGGTTCAAACAATTCCTGAATAACTGGATAGGACAAAATCAAACTGGGTTCCTGCCTAACAGACACATGAAAAAAAAACATTAGAAATGTGATCAACATAATAGAACACCTAGATAAAAACATCGGATCGAAGGCTGCTCTGGCATTCCTGGATGCAGAGAAAGCCTTCGATCGAGTAAGCTGGGACCTGATCGCTGGCCTATTAAGAGAACTTGATATGGGACATACTTTCACCACAGCAATAATGGCAATTTATAAATCGCAAGAAGCAAGTATAGTAGTAAATGGTCTCAAATCAGAAAAATTTAAAATCGCAAAAGGTACGAGGCAGGGTTGTCCCATTTCCCCTCTCCTATTTAATTTTGTGCTGGAACTTCTGATAAGGGATTTGGAGAGTGATGAGGATGTGAAGGGTATAAAAATCAGAAACTTTGAATACAAAGTTTTTGCGTTTGCGGACGATCTCGCATGCATGATAAGGGACCCAACAGAAAACCTGGATAAGTGGATGAAGAAGATTGAAACTTATGCTAGTATTTCAGGATTAAAATTAAATAAAACTAAATCCCAAATTATACTAAAAAATATTGAGAAAAAAGAAGCACAAAAATTAGAAAGAAAATTCGGTATACCCATCCAAAAAAAAATAAGATATTTAGGCATAACCATAACGGCAAAAAACTGCCAGTTAGTCAACAACAATTATGAAAAGGTGTGGAAAGAAATCAAAAGTGACCTACAAAAATGGCAAAAACTAAACTTATCTCTTCTGGGCATGATTTCCGTTGTTAAAATGAAAGTATTCCCTAGATTAAATTTCCTATTCCAATCTCTCCCCATTCTGAAAAACCAATCTCTTTTAAAAAGATGGCAAACCGAGCTCTCCAAATTTATCTGGAAAGGAAAGAAAGCCAGAGTCAGGCAAAAATACCTACAAGAACTGCCACAAAATGGGGGCCTTGGCCTACCAGACTTGATAGCATATTATGATGCAAATTGTCTAATTAACATTAAACCCTGGTTAGAGCTCAAGGATACCCACCTGCTTAACCTGGAAGGCTGGGAGATCAGGTATGGCTGGCACGGATACTTAATATACGACAAACTAAAATATGATAAAAACTTTAACAACCATATAATAAGAGCACCCTTGTTAAAAATCTGGGAAAAGCACAAAATAACATTATAAATAAGCATCCATTCTGGTCCTCTCCCATAGAAGCCCACAACATCGCCCCATCAGATAAAGGCAAATGGCCAACGTATAAAGACTTGCTAATAAAAGAAACAGGCACCTGGCAACTGAAAATACAGGAAAATATCACTCAGATTAATTTAAATTGGTTCCAATATAATCAATTGAAAGGAAAATACATGATAGACAAAAAAAGAGGCTGGCAAGAAAACTTAACAGCCGGAGAAAAAATATTATTACAATCGGAGAAGAAGGGAGTAAGCAAATTATACAAATTTATCCTAACAAACCAATACCAAAACAAACCAGTTAAAGACTTCATGACGAAATGGCATGATAATATAGGCTACGTGATAGCCAGAAAAGACTGGGAAAAACTCTGGAAGTATACTTCCAGATATACGTATGCATCTTCCTTGAGGGAAAATCACTATAAAATGCTATATAGGTGGTACATCACCCCGGCCCAATTGAGTAAAATTTACAAAAATGGTAATAATCTATGTTGGAAATGTCAAAAAGAAAAAGGGACATTCTACCACCAATGGTGGACATGCGGGAGTGTAAAAACCTATTGGAGGAAGGTGCATAAACTCCTCCAAGAAATGCTAAAAATTAAAATTGAAATGAAGCCTGAACTCTTTCTTCTGAACATTATAGACGACAACAGGCTGGGAAAAACGGAAAAAACTTTTATGCTATGTGACCACGGCTAGGATAGTCTGGGCCCGATACTGGAAAAAGAAAGAATCCCCCGAAGAAGGAGAACTGCTGGCCAAAATCGCCGAGATAGCAGAAATGGACAAATTAACTAATATGTTAAGAGGAAAAGAGGAACATAAGTTTAAAGATGTGTGGTCTCCCTATGTAACATACGTAAAAATTAATAAGAAAATTGAGTTAAAGGGTTACTGGATATGAGGGTAAGAGTGTATTACCAAACTGTGAAGCCTAACTAACTTGGCGTCTGTTCTACCGGGTGAAGTCAACCTGTTTTTTTTTAGTTTAACCTTGTCGGTCAGTGATGTGTTAATCCCCCATGTACACTTCCAATGTCTCCCCCTCCCTTCCCCATATACCTAATGTTTCGTTAGGGCGAACTTGTACGCCCTTACTATGTGGTTTGTTATATGTACACTGTTGTCTGTTGGATTTTAAACAATAAAAACCTTTTTAAAAAAAAAAAGTAAAGGAAGGAGAAGGGAAGTAGAGAAATGGAGGAAGGGGAAGAAGGAGGGAGGGAAGGAGAGGGTTGGAGTGGATGGGCTTTAGGGCTTCCAATTGGTTAGCCATCTGTTGTGAGGGCTTTGATGGTGTCTTTCTGGCCCATGAGGTTGGGCTCTTTTGCAAGTAATGTGAGTTGGATTGCAACCCCTATGACCACCACCCTGGCACCTGCCTCCTTCCCTTGTGCTCTGGGAGTGTGTGTGTGGGATGAAAAGACTTAGTGTGTGTGCAGAGAGTGTGGCCTCCCTCCCTCTGTTTTTGCCTTCTCTCGCTGTCTCTCCTCCTCCTCCTCTTCTGCCCTTGCCTCCTCGGAGCTCTCCTTTCCCAAGGCCCGGCGCTGTGTGGCTGTCTCTCTCTCTCCTCCCTCCCTCCCTCCCTCCCTCTCTCTCTCTCTCTCTCTCTCTCACACACACACACACACACACACACATACACACACCAGGGAGGGAAAGGCGCTGCCTGGCTTTGTAATGAAGCAAAGCGCCGGCAGAGCCCCTCCTGTCGCTGCCGGAGAGAGAGAGGGAGAAAAGACGGGGGCTAGGGCTGCATCCACAGCTGGGGCTCCTCTCAGTAGCACGTGCTTATGCTGTGGAAGGTATGGGAAGTTTGTGATGAATGTTTGTGGCGTGCGTGTTTGGGGCGATTGTTTTGCGTGTAGACTGCTTGAAGGAGGAGAGGGTGATTGTTTTGGGGGAAAAGGATGTGTGGGAGGAATGTGAATGTTTGTTTTGGTGTGCTGGTGGCGTGCGTGTATGGGGCGGTGTTTGCGTGTAGACTGCTTGAAGGAGCCCCGATCCTAGCAGCAGCTGTGGCGGCGGGAAGGAGGAGTGGCTGAGGAGGAGGGGTCCTTTGCTCCCTCAGCTGCTCCTTCCGTCTTTGTCCCCGCCGTTCGCGATCGCGGCGAGCGGTGGGGAAAGAGGAGGAGCCGCTGAGGAGGAGGGGCCTAAGGAGGAGCAAGGGAGGCTGCTCCCTTCTCCCGGCCCGGCCCCTCCTCGGCCCTCAACGTTCTAAAAGTTCTCGCTGGCAGCGGAGAGGCTGGGGTGGGAGTTCCGTTGGCAATTTTTGGGGATCGTTTTTGGGGTGTTGGGAGGTATGTAGGTCCGGTGTTTTTGGTGTTGTCTGTACCTAGTGTAATGGTCAGTCGGTTGTCAAGTTTGGTGGTTGTGGGAGCCATAGTTTCTTTGTCTATATACGACATTAAACGGACTGGAGCAATTTTATCTATATATATAAAATAGAAATTAAAATCTATCAAAGTCCCTGAATGGACTCAGAAGTGGACAGATCAAAAGACAACCTGGCAAAACAGCACTACGTAGAAGAACTTGTCACCTTGTTTTATTTAGCTGTATATGCTCCCTCTATTTTATCCATTTTATTCTTATTCATGCAATGCTTTTGACACAGAATAAATAAATAAATAATCAAACATGCTGATAACAATGCAGCATTTGCAAAGCTTGCTTAAAAGGCTGATTTTCCTGTTTATTTTATTTTTTTCATGTCAGGAGTGACTTGAGAAACTGCAAGTCACTTCTGGTGTGAGAGAATTGGCCGTCTGCAAGGACATTGCCCTGGGGACGCCCAGATGTTTTGTGGGAGGCTTCTCATGTTCCTGCATGGGGAGCTTAAGCTGACAGAGGGAGCTCATCCGCGCTCTCCCCGGATTTGAACCTCCAACCTGTTGGTCTTCAGTCCTGCCGGCACAAGGGTTTAACCCATTGTGCCGCGTGTAAATTCAGCAGATCAGATTTGTGTAAATGTCTCAAGCAGCTACTAGCCACTTCATCACACTAGAGAATGAATCCACTTTAAATCCGGTTGCTGCATCCTGCTGAATTCTGGGGTTTGTAGTTTAGGAAGGAGCCTTTAACAACCTCACTAAACGTATGGGCCATGTTCCAGTAGCATTGTCTCCTCTTAATGTTTTGCCTGCATCCCCTGAGCAACAAAGGCCAGGTTACCTATGCAGATACCCTCACTAATTGACTTGCAAACTTCATGGCTACTCAAATGCTAATTCAAGCTTACTAATTACAACATTTACATTTGCTTTAAACAGCCAAAGGTTCTTTCTCCCACAGAACCTCTGAAGATGCCAGGCACAGATGCAGGCAAACATTAAGAGAGAATGCTACTGAAACATGGCCATACAGACCAAAAAATCACAGCAACCCAGTTTTAGGGATAGGTTTTTATTATTAGATCAAAGAGGAGGAAGGAGGTCACCTACAAACTCCATCAGACGTAATTGAACCAAACTTGTCACATAGAACTCCCATGACCAACAGAAAATACTGGAAGGGGATTGGTGGGGTTTGGAATTTTTGAGTTGTAGTTTAATGGACAACAAAGAGAGCGCTGTGGACTCAAACAATGATGGATCT
>JARBWK010003342.1:0-12604 GCA_030556195.1 Anolis apletophallus | reverse complement strand
GTATAACCCCATTTGTGTTTTGTGTTACAGAATAAGTTTGTGCCTCTGAGGAACTATAAAACCAATCAAGATTTGTACCCATTAGTGTCATAATAAATTATTTACATCTTAAAAGAAAAACACCTCTGTTAGTTCTTTTATTGGTGGTGGCCCTCAAGGTCAGTGGTCAGACAGACAAATGGTGGCAGTGTGGTCAAGTGGTTACTGAGAAATTTAAAGTCTCTGCAATTCAATGGTTAGTGGGGGAGATAGTCTACTCTGCCATAAGACAGAAGTTGCTGAGGTAACTTCGAGGCCCCCTTGCATTTAGGGTTAGCAGTTTGGATTCCGAAAGATTGTCCAGTCTGGGGCCGGTCAACAAGGAGTTGTCACAGGGAGGGACTCAGGGAGGCTTACACCCGCAACAATTCGATGCCACAAGATAATATAAATATAAACAAATACAACAACAGTTTAAAACAGTAAATAGAACAATTGAAAACATTGTCATCAATCCATTTAGCCAATTTCAGTCCGATTCAACATCCAAAGTGCGGTCATGCTTGCTGTCCAAAGGCCTGGTCCCAGAACCATAATTTAACCTTCTTTCTGAAAGAAAGGAGGGAAGACGCTGACCTGATCTCGCTGGGGAGTGAGTTCCACAAGCGTGGGGCCACCGCCAAGAAGGCCCTGTCCCTCCTCCCCACCAAGCACACTTATGAGGCTGGTGGTACTGCAATGTAAAAGGGCAATTCAGGTAAAGAATACCATATTCAATTAACATCAAAAGATAAATATATTGTTTGTAAGTACAGAATACATAAATCACAATGGGAATCAGGAAATGCAATATCTTGAGTACAATACAATCATATAATAGCGAAGTAGAAAACTGTATGGTCTAACATTCAAGTCAGGTACAGTTTAGCATAATACACATAGTATAAACACTTCAATATTCCAATACATTTGTCTGTAGCCAAGAAAATAATAGTGGCTTCTTGGCTTCTTAGTCGCTACAGTTCCAATGTATAATACCTTAATAGGTGCTTGGGACCTGTAGACAACAAATAGAGAAGTCCGTATCTGGCGGAAGGGGGTTATTTTGTTCACGGAGACCGCTCTATTGTAGCCCTTAATGCAAAGCGCATGTGCAGGCTGACACAATGGTGAGCTGTGGGGCAGGCTGGTCTCTGTAGTTCGTAAAGAACGCTTCCAGAGGCTCATGCGCGGCTATGCTAAATAGCGTGCTGCAAAGGAGCTTGGTTATTGTAGTTTTTCAGTTTGGGAGACGTTCTATGTTGTTTATGGAGCTGGCGGTACAGCTAGGAGTAGGCAAAAGACCCCAGGGGATCTCAATATAATGAGGGCAGTGGGGAGGCGTGCCTGAGCGTGCCTGACGGCGGGAGCTCACCCCTAGGCTGGCGGAGGGCCGTTTCGTCATTATGACTTCATCAGAGGCAGAGTATTGAACACACAGGCGTCCTCAAGGGTGCATAATCTAAGTAATAATATACAAATATATACATATTAGGATCCAAATAAACGGTGTGGGGGGAGCAAGGGGAAATCCATAGTATCAAGAGGATAGTTACCATCATGAGTATCTCAAGTCACATGGAGGACAGACCATCCCATCTGCAGGAAATGGTACTGGGTGGGGATCACTAAGAGGCTTATATAGAAAATAACTGGGTTGAATTTAAAGAGACGTTTGTCTATTTGTTAAGGAGAGCATTGATGGTTAGGGGGTCGTTGAGGCCACCCTTCTGTTTTTCAGTTGCCAACTGTATTATCCAATAGGTCTCTTTCCTTCTTAGTAGGCTCCCAACATCAGTGTGTGGTGGACATTTAACTTTCTCAATGACTTGGATCTTAATATGGTCAAATGTATGGTTGTGAGCTGTGCAATGCGAGTAAAGTGTGGAATCTGTAGGTTTCAATTTTATCCTAGATTTATGCTCTAGGGCAGGGGTGCTCAGAAAGTCGATCGCGATTGACTGGTTGATCTTGGGACCCAGGGAGGTCGATCCCAGCTGGATGGGATGCTTCTGAGGGGGCGGAGCCATGCCGTACCAAGCCCCACCCCCTCCGTCGGCTTCAGCATTTCCACAGCTTCTCCTGGGTAGAAGAGGATAATGCCAAGCCAGTGGTGGCTATCTATGCCACCATTGGCTTGGCATTACCCTCTTCTACCCAGGAGAAGCTGTGGAAATGCTAAAGCCAGAGGGGGAGGGGGCAGAGCCAAGCCCCACCATGCCCCGCCCCCTCCGCCGGCTTCAGCATTTCCACAGCTTCTCCTGGGTAGAAGAAAGTAATGCCAAGCCAGTGGTGGCATAGAAAGCCACCACTGGCTTGGCATAACCTTTCTGTACCCTGGAGAAGCTGTGGAAATGCTGAAGCCAGAGGAAAAGGGGTGGAGCTAAGCCCCGCCAAGCTTCGCCCCTCCGCCAACTCAGCATTTCCACAGCTTCTCAAGAGTAGAGGGGGCAAAGCCAAGCCAATGGTGGCTATCTATGCCACCACTGGCTTGGCATTACCCTCTTCTACCCAGGAGAAGCAGTGGAAATGCTGAAGCCAGAGGGAGGAGGGGGCGGAGCCAAGCCCCACCAAGCCCCGCCCCCTTCCCGAGCTCCACCCTGTTCTCTCTTGGTAGATCTTTCTGACTTGGTTTTAGTTTAGGTAGCTCGCATGCTGAAAAGGTGTGGGCACCCCTGCTCTAGGGCACATTCTCTAAGGCTCCTGGTGGTGTAGCCGGTGTACTGCAAGGAGCAACTGCATTCTAATAGGTAAATAAGTCCGGTCATTAAGCAATTTGCATATGATCTCAATCTGATCAGCTCTCTGTCTGGCATTGTGTAATACTTTATGGGGATAGCCCCTGTGACTGAGATTGTTAATGAGTGTGTCAGCTTCCTGAGCATAGTGTGCTTCATCGGTACAGTTCCGTTTGAGTCTTAGTAGTTGTCCATAAGGTAAGTTATTTTTAAGACTGTGTGTGTGATAACTCTTATAATGGAGTAAACTGTTTTTCTGAATTGGTTTTTTGTACTTCCTTACTCGTATTTTGAATTCTGAGATGTAGGTTGACACATCTAGGTAGTTCATTTGATGGCGGTCAAAGGAATGTGTGAATGAAATGGCCTCAGAGAGCTCATCGCCTAGACAGGAGGTCCCTCTTGCAACCTAAAACCAATAAGGAAAATAAAAGAATTGTGTGGCCCATTACCCTTAGCCCAAACAAAAACCAAATTGTAAAAATAGTGAGGCGCTACTGGCTGCTCATATTAGATATACAAGGACTTCAAGATTTCCCCATGCTGGCACATAAAAGAACCAGAAACATTGGTGACATTTTGTCTCACACTAATTTACAGCAGCCTCCCTTGAAAAGCAGCCTTGTAGTAGGCACCTACCCCTGTGGATCCTGTAGCATTTGTAGAAACATCAAACAACAAAAAACAGTAGTAAGTACCACCAACAAGAGACAGTTCAAGCTGAGATCATATGCAAATTGCTTAACGACTGGACTTATTTACCTATTAGAATGCAGTTGCTCCTTGCAGTACACCGGCTACACCACCAGGAGCCTTAGAGAACGTGCCCTGCCTAGAGCATAAACCTAGAATAAAATTGAAATCTACAGATTCCACACTTTACTCGCATTGCACAGCTCACAACCATACATTTGACCATATTAAGATCCAAGTCATTGAGAAAGTTAAATGTCCACCACACACTGATGTTGTGAGCCTACTAAGAAGGAAAGAGACCTATTGGATAATACAGTTGGCAACTGAAAAACAGAAGGGTGGCCTCAACGACCCCCTAACCATCAATGCTCTCCTTAACAAATAGACAAACGTCTCTTTAAATTCAACCCAGTTATTTTCTATATAAGCCTCTTAGTGATCCTCACCCAGTACCATTTCCTGCAGATGGGATGGTCTGTCCTCCATGTGACTTGAGATACTCATGATGGTAACTATCCTCTTGATACTATGGATTTCCCCTTGCTCCCCCCACACCATTTATTTGGATCCTAATATGTATATATTTGTATATTATTACTTAGATTATGCACCCTTGAGGACGTCTGTGTGTTCAATACTTTGCCTCTGATGAAGTCATAACGACGAAACGGCCCTCCGCCAGCCTAGGGGTGAGCTCCCGCCGTCAGGCACGCTCAGGCACGCCTCCCCACTGCCCTCATTATATTGAGATCCCCTGGGGTCTTTTGCCTACTCCTAGCTGTACCGCCAGCTCCATAAATAACATAGAATGTCTCCCAAACTGAAAAAACTACAATAACCAAGCTCCTTTGCGGCACGCTATTTAGCATAGCCGCGCACGCGCATTGCCCTCGAGCCTCTGGAAGCGTTCTTTATGAACTACAGAGACCAGCCTGCCCCACAGCTCACCATTGTCAGCCTGCACATGCGCTTTGCATTAAGGGCTACAATAGAGCGGTCTCCGTGAACAAAATAACCCCCTTCCGCCAGATACGGACTTCTCTATTTGTTGTCTACAGGTCCCAAGCACCTATTAAGGTATTATACATTGGAACTGTAGCAACTAAGAAGCCAAGAAGCCACTATTATTTTCTTGGCTACAGACAAATGTATTGGAATATTGAAGTGTTTATACTATGTGTATTATGCTAAACTGTACCTGACTTGAATGTTAGACCGTACAGTTTTCTACTTCGCTGTTATATGATTGTATTGTACTCAAGATATTGCATTTCCTGATTCCCATTGTGATTTATGTATTCTGTACTTACAAACAATATATTTATCTTTTGATGTTAATTGAATATAGTATTCTTTACCTGAATTGCCCTTTTGCATTCACTACGGTGTTGCCCCTTACTCTGTTTGGTACTGCAATGTAACCAAGTCATTTGAACCTCCGACCTGTCAGTCTTCAGTCCTGCTGGCACAAGGGTTTAACCCATTGTGCCATCAGGGGCTCCTAGATGATCATTTCTAGTGATGTGAAGTCTTATGCCACACTAAAGACTGAATCACAAATCCAAATGTGATTGGATTACTTTTTTACACTGTAAAGGACAAACCCCTTGTCAGGGCTAGAATCTCTATGCCTGGGGCCAGAGACAGATTCCAGCCTGCCATGAGCCTACTACTTTCACCTGAGTTGCTGAGTCAGAGAGAGATGACTCAACCATGAACTTTGCTCTATTTCTTTGCAGTTGAATATACTGGGACTATGACCTTTGGTCTAGATAAGACTCTGGGTATGATGTAATACCCAGGGAACTCTGGGTAATGCAAAGGCTCACTGGGATTGCTGAGTCAGGATGCAACCCTCTCCAGGCATTGCATGGGGGAGGGATTAGTATATAAGGATTGTGGTGATGGGAAGCGGGTGCTTCAGCTTTATAGGTTTTGTGTCTTCAATAAACTACCACTGGAAGAAGCAGCAGTTCTGTAGCGTCTTTACTGGAAAGCATTGAAGTTCCTGACAGAAGCTGAAGCCCCTGAAACTTTCCCAGGAATGGAGAGGTTTATGCAAGAGGCGGAGGAATATGTGGAAAGCTGGGATTATGTTACTGGAGCAGTCCATGAAAGATGTACTTTGGAATGGGGTGGAATACTATGGATGAGGTTGGCCTCCCTGATCGGGTCGGAGAAACGGCGTCAGCATGGCGTGCGGCTGCTCCAGAGGGACATATTCTTCGTGAGGGATCCAGGGACGCTTGTCATGTGGATCCAGTGCGACTCCAGGGTGCAGCTGCGGTGGTGCACAGTAAGTCCAGAGAGGCGACTCGGGGAGTGAAACTACTGAGCCGAGTTCTCCACGGAAGTGGAGGTGTTGGGATGCAAAGTTGCGGCTTTGGAGAAGACATTGCAGCGAATGTCCCAGCAGATGTTTAAGAACCAAGATTCTATGTGGGGCCCGCCTGAGGGAGGCGATTTTACGCTGTTATTCTTGGATGGACAGTGAGAGGGTTGAAACCCATCCTAGATCTCCTTCGGGAGTGTGGGGGGTTGATGCCCAGTCAGGAGTTCCGCGAGGAGCAGCATATGGTGGTGCCAGGCTGAGAGTGGTGAATGAAGGGGTTTCAGTCCAGCCTAAAGCTGTAGGACTGGGAAGAGGTATTCAGGTGCCCAAGAGGGATGGATCTGGAGGATGGAGATCCCAGCCTGGTGCCCAGATGCCTAGAAGGGATGGATTAGGAGAGTGGAGACCCCAGCCTGGTGCCCAGATGCCCAGAAGAGATGGAGCAGGAGAATGGAGACCCCAATTGGGGGGGTGATGTTCGTCCAAGGAAGGAGCCGCTCCGTGTGGAGTTTGATGGTGAGGCATGTAAAGTGGCCTTTTTTGTGGTGGCAGTTGGCGATCACATGCAAGATTATGGACACTTGTACCCAAGTGAAGGCAGCAGAGTGCGTGCTGTGGGAGCTGTGCTTAAAGGAAGAGCTGCGGACTGGTACGTGCAGTGCCATGATCGACAGGATCCATGTTTGGGGACATTGAGAGGGTTTCTTCGGGCTGTGAAGAACAGATTTCGTGACCCACTGGAGAGAGTAAAGGCCAAAGAAGGGGGTTAAAGCAAGGCAAGAAATCTGTAACAGAGTATGCGGAGGAGTTTATGAGCCTTGCGGGCAAGGTAGCGGAGTGGTCTCAAGCAACCCTCCTTGAACTATTTAAAGACTGATTACGACGAGAGTTGTTGGAGTGGTGCCTTCATCGTGGAGACCCTGGTGATGTCGATGGATGGATCCTATTGGCTGGTAACGTAGAAGGTATTCTGGCCCAAGTGCAACGGGGAAGTCGGCAGTAGGACCTACGAGGCGATTTCGGCCAGGGTCAAGACGTGTAACCGGAAGCGAGAGCCAGCGGAGTAGTGTCAGCGGAAAGCCAACTGTGGGGAAAGGCTTGTGTTACATTTGCTCTAAGCCGGGACATTATTCCTTCCAATGTCATCTAAGAAAGTTACCGGATACCAAAAATGTGAAAGTTGCCCGAGGCGCCCTGGGTGAAAAGATGGAGAGTGCGGATGGGGTGAGAAAAGGGGCCCCAAGTATTGTTTGTAAAATCGAATTGGAAAAGAAAGGAAAATATCAAACGCATAAAGCATTGGTGGATTGCGGGTGTTCGGAAAACATTATGTGTCCTGGATTAGTTAAGGATTTGAAATGTGAAATTCAGGAATTACCAGCTCCTGTACATTTTGCCCAGTTGGATGGAACTTTTGTGGGAGGAGGGCCCTTTCCATTGGGAACGAAAGGGTTAAAGGGAAAGGTTGATACTTGGGAGGGGGGAGCTGGATTGTGTAGTGGCTCCTGTTATGGAACATGAAATTATATTGGGATTGCCTTGGCTGAGACAGGCTGATCCAATCATAGATTGGAAAGCAGGTACATTAGAGTGCCGGCCTGTGGCGAATGGTGGTGTGTATGTGAATGAAGAGAAGAAAGGAGGTGAGCCACAGATTCCTGAGGAATATATTGACTTAGCAGATGTGTTCAACCCTGTATTAGCCGACAATCTGCCCCCAGTCAGGAATGTACAGTGCAAGGTAGAACTGAAAGAAGGGGCAGTACTTCCTAAGCCAAAGATTTATCCTATGTCTGAGAAGGAGAAGGTTACGTTAAGGGAGCAGATAGATGATTATTTAAAGAAAGGGTACATCCAAAGATCGGAATCCCCTATTGCAGCCCCTGTTCTCTTTAGGGAAAAGAAAGATGGGAAATTAAGGTTGTGTATCGACTATAGGGGTCTTAATGCGATAAGTACCATTAATTGTTATCCATTGCCTTTAATCAAGGATCTATTAGGGCAATTGGGGAAAGGCAGGTATTTCACAAAGCTGGATATTATAAATGCCTTCCATATGGTGCGGGTGCGAGAATCGGACAGGTGGAAGACTGCTTTTTCGTGTCCCTTGGGGCTGTACGATTGGGTCGTCATGCCTTTTGGTTTGGCCGGGCCCCCCGGTATATTTATGCAGTTGATTAATGAGGTGCTGCACCCCCTTTTGTATAAGGGGGTGTATGTTTATTTAGACGACATTGTTGTGGTTTCACAAACCAAAGAGGCGCACGTGCAGTTAGTTCGGGAAGTATTGGAGAGATTGAGACAGGCCAGATTGTTTGTTAAGTTAAGTAAATGTGAATTTAGCAAGAGCGAAATTGACTTCCTGGGATATAGAATTAGTAGAGAGGGTGTGTCCATGGATCCGGGTAAAGTGGCAGATGTGTTGGCTTGGGAAGCTCCTAAAACAAGGAGACAGTTACAGGCTTTTTTGGGGATGGCTAACTTTTATCGGTCTTTTATTCCGGATTTGCTAATATTGTTTTGCCTCTTACAGAGTTGCTTAAGACAAAAGGTAAGGGTGAGGCTAGGAAGGTGAGGGCGCCTGGTGCCAGGTTGGGTTGGACTGTAGAGTGTCAAAAGGCTTTTGATTCTTTAAAGGTAGCTTTCACTAAAGGCCCTTTGCTTGTGCATCCAGATCCAGCAAAACCCTTTGTGGTACAGAGTGATGCTTCCGCTTGGGCCTATGGAGGAGCTTTGTTACAGAAGGACGAGGAAGGGTGTTGAAACCCTGTGCTTATTTCTCTAAGAAATTTGGGGAGCAGCAAAGGAATTGGCCAGTGTGGGAAAAGGAGCGTTTGCGATTCGTTATGCTCTGCAGACGTGGAGACACTTTTGGAGGGGGCAGTTCACCCGTTTGAAGTGTTAACTGATCATAAGAATTTGCAATTTCTTAGGAGCCCCAGAAGTTGTCTCCTAAATTGTTATGATGGGCCCAGTATCTGGCTAGGTTTAATTTTGTGTTGAAGCATATAAAGGGTAAGGATAATGTGGTTGCTGATGCATTGTCGCGTTATCCTGCAGTGGGGCCAGATCCTCTTCCAAGTGTGGGGAGAGTGTTCACAAAGGACCAGTGGGGTCTGAGGGTGCAGACACGAGCACAAGCGAAGTTGGAAATAAAGCAGGAGGATGAGGAGCTGGAAGAGTGGGTAAAAGAGTTTCAGAGGTGTTATGAGAAGGATGATTGGTTGAAGGCCCATGAGTTGGAATGTAAAAGGGTCAAGGGATTGTGGATAGTTCGGGAGAAATTGTATGTACCAGCGGAGTTAAGGAATAGGGTGTTGGAGTTGTTCCATGACCACAAGACAGCAGGGCATTGGGGATTTACTAAGACTTTCTTTGCAATCAAAGCCCGATATTGGTGGCCAGGAATGAGGACATCGGTAAAGAATTATGTGAGTAGTTGTGAGGCTTGTGCACGGGGGAAGGTACCTACTGCTAAGCCCCCAGGATTGATCCAGGTGGTGGCTACTCCGGTGCAGCCATGGACACATATTAGTACCGACTTTGTGGGGAGTTGCCCCCTAGTAAAGGATATAGGTATATCTGGACTGTGCTGGACATGTTTCAAAAGCAAGCCCATTTTATACCGTTAACTGGCCTGCCTTCGGCAGAAAAATTGGCTAAGTTATATGTGCAGCATATATACCGGTTACATGGGTGTCCAGAGCAGGTGCCATAGCGGCCAGAGGTGTGCAATTCACGGCGAAATTCTGGGATAGGTTCTTGAAACCTTAGGAGCAGACCGGAAGTTGACAACTGCTCATCATCCCTGTTGTAATGGGGGAGTTGAGAGGACGCAGAAATCGTTGGGTAGTTATCTAAGAATTTTTGTAAATGCTCAGCAGAGCAATTGGGCAGACTTGTTGCCTTACGCTGAAGTGGCTTATAACAGATCTGTGCACTCATCTACAGGCAGGACTCCATTTTCAATTGTATTTGGCCAAGAGGTTGTTCCACTACCAGTTGGTATAGGAGTGCTGGAGGATGATAAGGAGAAATGGTACAATAGAGCTCGAGAAGAGTGGAAGGAGGTAACTGAGGCGTTGCATAAGGCACAGGGGTTGCACAAGCGATTTGGTGACAAAAACCGACAAGAAGGTGATGTGTCTATCAGGAAGGGGATTTGGTACGGTTATCCACTCAGAAATTAAAGTTGGCGGTCCCTTCACGAAAATTGGGCCCACAGAATGGGGGACCATTCAGAGTGGCTGAGCGAGTGAATGAGGTGACGTACCGATTGATATTGCCAAGGGCCTTGAGGAAAATTTATTCTGTTTCATTGCAACTTGTTAAAACGATATGTTAACCCAATTATGCCAAAATTTTGAATGTTGCTTTGCCTTCCTCAGGGGAGGAGGGGGGGGAGGAGGAAGCGTTATGTCAGGGCTAGAATCTCTCTATGCCTGGGGCCAGAGACAGATTCCAGCCTGCCATGAGCCTACTACTTTCACCTGAGTTGCTGAGTCAGAGAGAGATGACTCAACCATGAACTTTGCTCTATTTCTTTGCAGTTGAATATACTGGGACTATGACCTTTGGTCTAGATAAGACTCTGGGGTATGATGTACCCAGGGAACTCTGGGTAATGCAAAGGCTCACTGGGATTGCTGAGTCAGGATGCAACCCTCTCCAGGCATTGCATGGGGGAGGATTAGTATATAAGGATTGTGGTGATGGGAAGCGGGTGCTTCAGCTTTATAGGTTTTGTGTCTTCAATAAACTACCACTGGAAGAAGCAGCAGTTCTGTAGCGTCTTTACTGGAAAGCATTGAAGTTCCTGACACCCCTTCCAAGTATAAGGAAGCAGAGTAAGCCTGCCTCTTTAAGAGATGGGCAGCATGCCTTCCTAGTTTCCCTGATGGACTGTGATGTCATTGCCATTCATTTTGAAAGTATCCCTTTACTAGAGATGCCAAACTTGTCAGGACAGTTGCCAGGAGACAGCGAATGTTGAGGATTACTTTAGCACTGAATCATTCACAAAGATATCCAAGGGGAATATAATGTCATGATGTGTTTTTTACTGAAGTCACAACAAGTTCCATTTCTGATTCCTTAAAAATTATAACGTGTAATACTTCCTATGGTTAAAAAGGTGTACATCATCAGATGGATTTCTTCTTTCAGATATAAAAACGACCTATTTTTAGAAGATTCCCAATTTCTTTGATTCAACATCTTCATTTGTTAAAAATAACTTAGTAACCAAAAAACATCTAACTTCCAGTTTGGTTTCTTGCTGAAATTTCTCCCAATATGTTAGAACTAATCTATGTGTCCTAATGAAATGTATTCCTTCATTTCAAAGGATGCAAGGAAAGGAAACAACACTTTAAAAAAGAAGCAATTCATAAATTAGTTAAGACAAGTCCTCTTAAACAATCTACTGGTGTATCAGGAACAACTTGAGAAACTGCAAGTCGCTTCTGATGTGAGAGAATGGCCGTCTGCAAGGACAGGGACACCTGGATTTTTTTACCATCCTTGTGGGAGGCTTCTCATGTCCCCGCATGGAGAGCTGGAGCTAACAGAGGAGCTCATCCGTGCTCTCTCAGATTCGAACCCCGACCAGTCGGCCTTCATTCCTGCCGACACAAGGGTTTAACCCATTTCATCACTAGTGGCTCCTAAACAATCTACTAATATTATTTAATAAGGAAACTATATATGAGGATATATAGTTTCAAGAAAGTAGGGTTACAAGATTTTTTTTAAAAAATACAAAGAATGAATTATTAATTATTAATTATTTAGGTATTACATTATTTTTCCACATAAACGGAATGAGGACACTCATCTCTAACCTTCACATCATCAGTCGATGAGCTACTAATGACTGGCACTTCTTGTTCATTTCACTGGCTTCTTGCTAAACAACAGTGATACCAACTTCCCTGAGAAAATTCCCTCAGCTACTTGTAACCTTACTTTCCAGATAACCTTCGTGTTAAGAGGAAAGGAGGCTACTCCTTCTGGACAACTCCCATCAATTAAAAAGATGTCCAGAAGTACAGCCATGTTAGTCTATTGAAGCAAACCAAGATGTACTTACGTCTCAATGATTTGTGCTTACCCCAAATGTATAGTTGAATCTAACAAATTTATTGTTCAAAAAACTTCACTGGGGGGCTTAGTTAACGTCACAACAAAATCAGACTGGAGAGAGTATTCAACAGACAAATGTCTATTCATACATTACTGATGTAAAATCTGTAACTTGATTCAGGAACAACACAGTTAATCCAACTAGGAATGATTAATATGTAACCATGCCATTTTCATTCCTGTTATCACAGAAGTAGCAGCTTATCATCAAGGACAGATAGAAATTAAAACTGATTTTCTAGCCACAGTTGGTAGCTACCAATTGTGGTTTTGAATGTGTTTTAAGTTTTATAATATTAGATACTTTATTTCAGATTTTTAGACTCATTGGTTATTCTTAATGTGTTTTTTAAGTATCTATGATGTAAATCCACATGACAGGGCTACAGTAAACTGACTGAATCAATGCTTACTTGGTAACCTAACATATGTGTAAATTCCGTTTATTCCATGAGCGTACTGCAATTGGGACTATCAATTGAATTCAGATCAATATGTCTTTTACATATCTTTTCTTCATTAGCAGCATTGGGTGGGGAAAGTCAATATACGTAGTGATGTGTACTTCTTCCTTTCTGCAGAGCCATATTATATTTCCCAATAAATAATTTATTAGCAAGAGGTAGGTAATAGCTTTCTGATATGGCACTCAGCAATTGTCCAAGTTGAGGTTTAG
>JARBWK010003341.1:0-12609 GCA_030556195.1 Anolis apletophallus | reverse complement strand
TTATGGGTCGGAATGTTCATGTTGGCTGGCCAGAGAGGCGTTATGCAAATACTCCCTCACTGGCAACCAATCATGTTGTCAGAATGTAGAGGCCGGGAGATTCGTTGGCAGCCCCGGAGGATGCTGGGCCATATCAACAATAAATCACATTTTAAAAGCTTTGATGAAGAGCCTCTTTGGGGAAGGGGCGAGGCATGGCGTGGACTGGCTCCGCCCCCTCCCCTGGCTTCAGTACTCCCACAGCTTCTCCAGCCTTGAGGGGACAGGTTAGCATTGTGCTGGCCCTGCCACCGCTGGCTTGGCATTGCCCTCAAGGCTGGAGAAGCTGTGAGAGCTGAAGCCATGGGGAGGAGGCAGGCATGGTGCGGCCTGTCTCGTCCCTCCCTCGGCTTCGCACTCCCAGCAGCTGCTCCCAGAAGGCCACCATCCCCAGCCGTTCTTACTGTGTTAGAGTGTCATTTGTGTCATTTTGGTTGGTGGTGTGCCCCAGGATTTTTTTAATATTAAAAGTGTGCCGCAGCTCAAAAAAGGTTGGGAAACACTGCTCTAATGTATGGAGGTAAGGAGTTCCACAAGGTTGGGGCAAGAACCGAAAAGGCCCTGCACCTCGTGGAGCCTGGGCGGGCCTCCCTGGGGCCCGGGAATAGACAAAAGCTTTTCTTGAGCTGATCTTGGTGGTCCCTGATGGCAGATACGTGAAAGATGCTTCTGAGGTATTTCGGCCTTGACCATGAATGGCCCTAAAGGTCAGAACCAGTGTCTTATAGGTAGCCCGATGTTCTATTGGGAGCCAATGGAGGTGTTGTAGTACTGGAGCTATATGGTGTCCGAGTGGGAAACAGTACAGGAAATAATAATAATAATCTATATATATAAAAAGAGAAGTGGCGTGCTTAGGGAGGGAGGGAGGGTTTGATTGGTGTTGAGTTTTGGAGTTGTAGTTCATCAACATCCAGAGAGCACTGTGGACAAACAATCTGTACCAAATTTGGCCCGAATCAGGATCAAATTTGGCACAAATGCTCTGAATCCAGCCCTCCTCCCGATGCTGCCGGGCCACTCTCAGTCCCATGTCGTGCAAGTGCTTTCCCCCCGTCTTGATGGGACACGAGCCTCCCTCCAGCTGCGCACGCTCTCCCTCGCCCGTGCATGTGCACCACGCTGCCATACGCCAAGCACACCTGCTCTCCCCTCCCCTTTTGGAATCTAAGAAACAGCGCTCCCTTTGGCCGAGAGGTCAGCTGAGAGGCCGGCCAATCACAGTGGAGAAAGAGAGGCGGAGATCTTCAGCCTACCCTGCCAAAGGGGTTCGTTCGTAAGACCATCGGAAATATGTGTTTTCTGGTGGTCTTTGGTGACTCCTCTGAAACCCCCCTTGTGAACCCCCCCCCCCCAGGAGTCCCAACCCCGAGGTTGAAAAACGCTGCTTTTAATTCTTAAGGTAACTTCTTAAAGGGGGTGGAAGTCCCACTCCACCGGAATGTGGCGCAGCTGGCTAAGTGTCAGCTGCATAAGATCTCTCTGACCAGTAGGTCATGAGTTCGAGGCCTACCCGGTCGAGGTGGGTGCTCGACCTTTAAGTGTAACCTGCTGTCGACCTTTGCAGCCCGAAAGACAGTTGCATCTGTCAAGTAGGAGATAAACGCACCACATTAAGTGGGGAGGCAAATTTTGACTGAATTATGAGGCTGTTAAAGAACTCCAGGAACGCTGAGGAATGCAGAAGGAACAACAAGGGATGCTGGGAACGCTGAGAGTTGAGGAGTGCGCCAGCTCCCCCTGGTGGCCAGAGTTTGCCTCTGTTCGTGTATATGCGTGTATGAGGAGTGTGTCAGCTCCCCCTGGTGGCCAGACTTTGCCTCTGTTCGTCTATATGTGTTTGAAATGTGTCGGTTCTCCCCTGGTGGCCAGAGTTTGCCTCTGTTCATCTATATGTGTGTATGAGGAGTGTCAGCTCCCTGGTGGCCAGAGTTTGCCTCTGTTCATCTATATGTGTATGAGGAGTGTGTCAGCTCCCCTGGTGGCCAGAGTTTGCCTCTGTTCATCTATATGTGTGTATGAGGAGTGCGCAGCTCCCTGGTGGCCAGAGTTTGCCTCTGTTCGTCTATATGTGTGTATGAGGAGTGTCAGCTCCCTGGTGGCCAGAGTTTGCCTCTGTTCATCTATATGTGTATGAGGAGTGTCAGCTCCCCTGGTGGCCAGAGTTTGCCTCTGTTCATCTATATGTGTGTATGAGGAGGCCAGCTCCCTGGTGGCCAGAGTTTGCCTCTGTTCGTCTATATGTGTGTATGAGGAGTGCGCCAGCTCCCCCTGGTGGCCAGAGTTTGCCTCTGTTCGTCTTTATGTGTGTATGAGGAGTGCGCCAGCTCCCCTGGTGGCCAGAGTTTGCCTCTGTTCGTCTATATGTTGTGTATGAGGAGTGCGTCAGCTCCCCCTGGTGGCCAGAGTTTGCCTCTGTTCGTCTATATGTTGTGTATGTGGAAAACGGCAGAGATTGTCTGCTAAGTATGTGTACCTTTGGGGTGAGAAGAGCGGGATATAAATAAAGTAAACAAATAAATAATAATAATGGCTACAATATGCCGTCTCTCGTTGCTCGAGGACCCTGTGAGGTATGTAACCTCTGTGTTGCTGTCCAGCAGGGTGGAAAACGGAAGGTGGCCACCAGTGGGAGCGCTCAAGGAGAAGTACCTGAGACCATCACCGCTGCTTTTCCATCCGCAGGTAAGGCTTTCAGTATTTCAGAGATGAAGCAAACCTGTTTTCTGCTGCTCAAAGACGAGAACCGATGGATTCAGATGACAAGAGATTCAGGAAATTATAGACCAGTCAGTTTAACCTCAGTTCCAGGCAAAGGGATGGAAACCATTATTAAAGAAAAAATTACTAAGCACATAGAAGGACAGGCATTGCTGAAGGAAAATCAACATGGTTTCTGCAAAGGCAAATCATGTCTTACTAACTTGTTAGAATTCTTTGAGGGTGTAAATAAACACATAGATAAAGGGGACCCAGTCGATATTGTTTACCTTGACTTTCAAAAGGCTTTTGACCAAGTCCTCACCAAAGGCTCCTAAACAAGCTCTTCAGCCATGGAATCAGGGACAGGCCTTGTCCTGGATTGGAACCTGGCTAAACTGTAGGAAACAAAGGGTGGTAATAAACGGACATTTCTCTGGGTGGAAAGAGGTGAGAAGTGGCGTACCCCAAGGTTCAGTTTTTGGTCCGTTACTTTTAATTTATTCATTAATGACCTGGACGTAGGAGTGAATTGTGAGGTAGCAAAGTTTGCAGACGACACTAAATTGTTCAGGTAGTTAAAAATGAAACTGATTGTAAAGAGCTCCAGAAAGATCTCTCGAAATTGAGTGAATGGGCAACAAAGTGGCAAATGCATTTTAACCTAAACAAGTGTAAAGTCATGCACATCGGGGCAAAGAACCCCAAATACACCTACCAATTGATGGGGTCAAAGCTTTCGAGACAAACCAGGAAAGGATCTTGGGGTTTTGGTGGACAGCTCAATGAAGATGTCAACCCAGTGCAGCAGCAGCGAAAAAGCAAATTCTATGCTTGGCATGATCAGGAAGGGAATCGAAAATAGGTCGGCAAATGTTGTATTGCCTCTCTACAAATCGATGGTAAGGCCACATCTGGAGTACTGTGTACAATTCTGGTCTCCGCACCTCAAGAAGGACATAACGGAACTGGAAAAGGCAGAAAAGGGCAACAAGAATGATCCAAGGGATGGAGCGGCTCCCTTTATGAAACCAGGTTGCAAGGCCTTGGTCTTTTCAGCCTTGAAAGACGGCGTTTCAGAGGTGACTTGGTCGAAGTGTATAAAATCATGCATGGGATAGAAAAGGTGAATAGAGAAAAATATTTTCTTTGTCACCCAACACTAGGACTAGAGGGCACTCCCTGAAGCTCCAAGGTAGGAAAGTTAGGACTAATAAAGGGAAATATTTCTTCACCCAGAGGGTCATTGGGTCATGGAACTCACTTCCAGAGGAGGTTGTGACAGCGGTCAGCCTGGACAGCTTCAAGGCAGGATTGACAGATTCATGGATACCAAGGAATCAGTAGTTACTGAAAAGGACATCCAATGCCACCTCTGTGCTGAGGAGGCAGGATTTCCCAGGTACTGGTTGTGGGGGGGTCGGGAGCAGGTCAGGGTTTTGCCCCTCCCTTCTGCTCGAGATCCCCGCATACAACTGGTGGGCCACTGTGTGACACAGAATGCTGGACTAGATGGGCTGAGGTCCAATTCAGCATGGCTCTTCTTATGTTCTTATGTTCATTGTTTGGCATCCCCTTTTGTTCTTACTAAGAGGGCTGGTGCCCGTATGCCAGCAATAATCTAATGTGAAGAAGGTTACTTGCTGATAAGAAAGAGTATAAATACTTTCCTGACTGCACAGTTCCGCGTGGTAGCCATTTGTTCCTTGACCTGCATGGCCAACAGGGCTATCCGTCTCAATGGTGATCACATTGAAATATATCTTGGCATTACTTCGCGAACGAAGATCCTTAGGAAGGACTCTTCCCACGCTTTTTACAAGCGCGTTGATGACTAAGAAGGCCAATCGGAGATAGGCAAGTTCGGTTGCAGAAAGCACAGCAGAAAGTCTCCTTGGGTGATGTTGTTTCCAAGTTGCGGTTCTTTCTGCTTTGTCGTTTCTCTTCGAGACCCGTTCGCCGTGTCTTCTCGAAACAGGCCGCAGCATTGTGGATAGTGCGTCTCTACGCCTCCCGATGTGAGGCGTAGACCATTGTTGGTGATCAATCTGGCCGTGGCTGAGATGTTGTTTCAGGGAGTCCTTATCTCTCTTTTGGGGGCACCTCTCTTGCGAGTTCACCATAGAGTAGTATCTTTGGGAGGCGGTGGTCCTCCATGCTAGAGACGTGCCCTGCCCAGCGCAGCTGTGTTCCCAAGAGCATGGCCTCAACGCTGGTGACCCCTGCTTGCTCAAGGACAGCAACATTTGTCACATAGTCCAGTGTTTCTCAACCAGTGTGCCGTGGCACACTAGTGTGCCATGAGCGATCATCAGGTGTGCCGCGAGAAACGCTCTCTGCCCCCCTTCCTTTCCCCCTCCTCTTGCCGAACTCCTGCCGCTTGGGGGAGGAGGAGGAAGGGCCAGGTGGCGCGAAGAAAAAGAAGGGACCGGGCACCGCTCCTTCGGCTGTTTCCCCAACCAGCCTCAATCTGCCATGACTCTTGCCATGACTCTCGCCCCTTGCTTGTTGAAGCCGCGCGGAGGAGCCCTGCCTACTGAAGCCCGTCCACCGCTCATGCTCCTCTGTGGGAGAGCTGAAGCCGGGGGGAGGGGAGGGCATGGTGCGGCCTGGCTCCGCCCCTTCCCAGCCAGCACTCCCACAGCTTTGTCAGCCTTGAGGGGGCAGTGCCAAGCCAGCAGTGGCAGAGCCAGCACAATGCTGGCTTGGCACTGCCCTCTCAAAGCTGGCGAACCTGGGGAAAACTGAAGCTGGGGAGGGGCAGGGCATGGTGTGGCCGGGCTCCGCCCCCCCCAGCTTCAGCATTCCCACAGCTTCGCCAGCCTTGAGGGGGCTGTGCCAAGCCAGCGGTGGCAGAGCCAGCACAATGCTGGCTTGGCACTGCCCTCAAGGCTGGCGGTTATGGGAGAACTGAAGCCGGGGAAAGGGGCGGGCATGGCCTGGCCTGGCTCCTCCCCCTCCCGGCTTCGGCACTCCCAGCAGGTCACAATCCCCCAGCCGATCTTTACTGTGTTAGAGTGTCCTTTTGTGTCATTTTTGGTGGTGGTGTGCCCCCAGATTTTTTTAATGTTAAAAGTGTGCCACGGCTCAAAAAAGGTTGGGAAACACTGACATAGTCGGTCCAGTGTATATTTAGAATTGTGCGAAGACAGCGCTGATGAGGAGTAGTAGGTGTTGGCGATAGGTGACCCATGTTTCAGACCCATAGTGGAGGATAGACAGTATGATAGCTCTCTACACACTGATTTTGGTGCTTTGCCTCAGGTGCTTGTTGCTCCAGACTCTTTTGTGAAGCCTTCCGAATGCACTCTATGCCTTTTGCTAATCTGTGATCTATCTCTGTATCAATCTTGGCATCTGAAGAGATGATGTTGCCAGGCAGGTGAACCGCTGAACGGACTTAAGCACAGATGTGCCTATGCTGACGTGGGGATGATGGTGTTCTTCCTGTGGTGCGGGCTGGTAGAGGACTTCCCTTTTCTTCAGGCTCACTTCCAGCCCAAATGGCTCTGCAGCCGTCGCAAAGCAGGATGTGAGGCACTGCAGGGCTGCTTCTGAATGGGGCGACAAGGGCGGCATCGTCGGCAAAAAGCAGCTACGGACTAGATAGTTTTAGAGTCCTAGTGCGAGCCCTCAGACGGCTTAAGTTGAACAAGCTGCCAACAGTGAGATAGCGTATATACTGTATATGCCGCCTTCTTTTCTTCGAGGTCCGCCGTAGCCCTTTGGAGCATCATGCTGAAGAAGATTGTCAGGAGGGGTGGTGCAAGAACACAACCTTGTTTCCTCCGTTAGTTATGAGAAAGGGCTCCGAGAGAGCATCGCCGTGTATCTGATTTGACCGCTGGGCCCTCACGGAACAGAATAATCATTTTGAGGAATTTGGGGGGACACCCTAGACCAGGGGTGCTCACACTTTTTCAGCATGGGAGCTACTGATGAAAAAACCAAGTCCCAAAGATCACCTGCCCAGAAATGTAAAACGTAGAACTATTTTCTTATTTATTTATTTATTTATTTATTTATATTTATTATTCATTTTTATGTACCGCTCCTTCCAGCAGGCTCGGGGCAGTTTACATAAAATGAAGTTATAAAACATCAACATTTCAATTTAATAACAACAATATAAATCAGAGCATAAAAATACATCCAACCACCCCATTTCTCCCACACTGCCATATTACCACACATATTATCAGCCGGAAAGTAAGAAGAGAGGCTGTTGAACTGCAAGGCCATTTAATACCCAGCAAGGTAAACAAAGGGGCATGCAAAAATACATCCAACCACCCCATTTCCCACACTGCCATATTACCATATTATCAGTCAGAAAGTAAGAAGAGAGGCTGTTGAACTGCAAGGCCATTTAATACCCAGCAAGGTAAACAAAAGGGCATGCAAAATACATCCAACCACTTTTTTCTCCCCCACACTGCCATATTACCACACATAATATCAGCCAGAAAGTAAGAAGAGAGGCTGTTGAACTGCAAGGCCATTTAATACTCAGCAAGGTAAACAAAGGGGCATGCAAAAATACATCCAACCACCTCATTTCTCCCACACATATACCACTCATATTATCAGCCAGAAAGTAAGAAGAGAGGCTGTTGAACTGCAAGGCCATTTAATACTCAGCAAGGTAAACAAAGGGGCATGCAAAAATACATCCAACCACCCCATTTCTCCCATTTTCCATATTCCCCAACATATATTTCTCAAGGAACAAAGCAAGCAGAGGCTTTGGAGCTAAAAGGCCATTTTAAACATTAAAAAATAAAAAGAGACATGCTACAGAACAATCAAGCACCACCCCAAAGTAAAAAAGACCGACCTTTGAGATGCGGTGAGAAATGACCCCAAGCGTCCTTCTTCTCCCTCCTCCGTCGTTGCTCCTATTTCCACGCACGCCACATGCGTACCGCCTCAGAAGCTCGAGAAGTCAGAGAGGCAGAATGGGCGCTTCTGCGCATGCGCGTGGAACAACCATGCATCGCGTCATCAGGCCCGCCCCTTTGGTCTCCCTACGACTCTGAGTGGCGGGAGAAGGACGGAGGGAGGAGGAGGAATCCACAAGATGTGGCCCATTCTGCCTCTTGGGCTCGGGAGCTTTTGGAGGCGGCGCGAGAGCAGGTGTGGGGAGGAGCAACGACGGAGGACTTCTTTGCAGCGTGCAGGGGCGCGTGAAGAGGACCAACAGCAAAAAACCTGGTCAGGGGCCGAAGATCACCAGGATGAGGCCTGAAGATCACCCTGGTGATCGCGATCACCGTTCTGGCACCCCCCTGCCCGAGACGTTCCAGGTCTTGTTAAATGGATTTATGGGTCTTGGCTGGGTTCTTCCACTTAATGGGCTCTGCTACCTAAACCCAAGTTCCCTCACACCCTCTACTTTTGAACACACTTTTGGCGATCGCACATGCCTAATAGCTACAATGTAGTTAAATATTATTAGGGAACTTATGTCAGATCAGTCCACTTAGCTTTGTGTGGATCTACTTGCTACAGTTTTTGCAGACCTACCTATAGCTTTGGGACCATATGCACGCGGAACATATTTATTTATTTATTTATTATTTATTAGTTCGATTTAATATACCGCTCTCTCTGGAGCCCAGAGCGGTTTACAGAATTAAAATAGCAAATAAAACACATAAAACATATAAAACCGATTTAAAACCCCCCAGTTAATATCCCATTCCCAGCAATAAATGCAATAGAGCAGCAGAAATGCGACGGTGGCGACGTAACAGAGCGCTACTGAAAGCGGGCCCTGGTTATGGGCCAAATGCCTGTCTGAATAGCCAGGTCTTAACAGCTCTGTGGAATGGCAACAAGTCCCGGATGACTCGTATCTCCTCAGGGAGGGTGTTCCACAAGGTTGGGGCGGCCACAGCGAACGCCCTCTGCCGCGTACTAGAGAGCCTGTAGACCAGGGGTGCTCAGAATGGTGATCGCGATCACCAGGGTGATCTTTGGGCCTCATCCTGGTGATCTTCAGGCCCCTGACCAGGTTTTTTGCTGTTGGTCCTCTTCACGCGCCCCTCCACGCTGCAAAGAAGTCCTCCGTCGTAGCTCCTACCCGCTCCCTGCTCGCGCGCCACCTCCAAAGCTCAGAGTCCAAGAGGCAGAATGGGCCCCTCTTTTGGATTCCTCCTCCCTCCTCCGTCCTTCTCCAGCCACTCAGAGTCGTAGGAGACCAAAGGGGGTGGGGGGGCCTGGCTGACGCGATGCATGGCTGGCCCCACGCGCATGCGCAGAAGCGCCCATTCTGCCTCTCGGACTTCTCTTGAGCTCTTGGAGGCGGCACGCATGTGGCGGCGTGGAAATAGGAGCAACGACGGAGGAGAAGAAGAAGGACGCTTTGGGGTCATTTCCTTACCGCATCTCAAAGGTCGGTCTTTTTACTTTGGGGTGGGTGCTTGATTGTTCTGTGGCATGTCTCTTTGTTTATTTTTAATGTTTAAAAATGGCCTTTAGCTCCAAAGCCTCTATGCTTGCTTTGTTCCTTGAGAAATATATGTTGGGGAATATTGAAATGTGGGAGAAATGGGGTGGTTGGATGTATTTTTGCATGCCACTATGTTTACCTTGCTGAGTATTAAATGGCCTTGCAGTTCAAAAGCCTCTCTTCTTAGTTTCTGGCTGATAATATGTGTGGTAATATGGCAGTGTGAGAAATGAGGTGGTTGGATGTATTTTTGCATGCCCCTTGTTTACCTTGCTGAGTATTAAATGGCCTTGCAGTTCAACAGCCTCTTCTTACTTTCTGACTGATAATGTGTGGGTAATATGGCAGTGTGGGAGAAATAGGGTGGTTGGATGTATTTTTGCATGCCCCTTTGTTTACCTTGCTGAGTATTAAATGGCCTTGCAGTTCAACAGCCTCTCTTCTTACTTTCTGGCTGATAATATGTGTGGTAATATGGCAGTGTGGGAGAAATGAGGTGGTTGGATGTATTTTTGCATGCCCCTTTGTTTACCTTGCTGAGTATTAAATGGCCTTGCAGTTCAACAGCCTCTTCTTACTTTCCGGCTGATAATATGTGGGTAATATGGCAGTGTGTGGGAGAAATGGGGTGGTTGGATGTATTTTTATACTCTGTTTTATATTGTTGTTATTAAATTGAAATGTTGATGTTTTATAACTTCATTTTATGTAAACTGCCCCGAGCCTGCTGGAAGGAGCGGTACATAAAAATGAATAATAAATATAAATAAATAAATAAATAAATAAATAAATAAATAAATAAGAAAATAGTTCTACGTTTTTTACATTTCTGGGCAGGTGATCTTTGGGACTTGGTTTTTCATCAGTAGCTCCCATGCTGAAAAAGTGTGCACACCCCTGCTGTAGACCCTAATACCAGGCACCTCCAGTAAGTTGAGCCCCTCTGAGCGCAGCGATCTCCTTGGCACATAAGGGGCAAGCCGCTCCCTCAGGTACACTGGCCCCAAACCATATAAGGCCTTGAAAGTTAGAACTAACACCTTGAAGGTGACCCGGGATTCAATTGGGAGCCAGTGCAGCTCGCGCAGGAGTGGAGTCACGTGAGTAGATCTTGAGGCTCCTAAGAGCAGGCGCGCTGCTGCGTTCTGCACGAGCTTGAGTTTCTGGATCGCCAACAAGGGTAGGCCAATGTACAGCGCATTACAGTAGTCGAGCCTCGAGATGACCGTGGCTTGGATCACCGTGGCCAGGACGCAGCGGGAGAGGTAAGGAGCCAGACGTTTTGCCTGTCGCAGGTGGTAAAACGCTGTCTTGCAGGCGCAGGCAATCTGCGCCTCCATAGACAGCTGGGAGTCCAGCCGGACCCCTGGGCTCTTTACTGACGGTTGCGGGCGGAGTGCCACGCCGTCAAACGTCGGCAACTGGGTCTCTACCCCCCCCCCCCCCGGGCGGCCCAGCCACAAGATCTCCGTCTTCGCCGGGTTCACCTTCAACTTACTGGCTCGCAGCCATCCAGTTACGGCTTCTAGGCAGAGATGGAAATTATCGGGTACAGATTCCACCCCGGGGTCCATCCTCAGAACGAGCCGGGTGTCGTCAGCGTACTGGTGGCACTCCAGCCCAAAACTCCGTACCAATTGGGCGAGCGGTCGCATGTAGATGTTAAATAAGAGGGGGAGAGGATGGCCCCCTGAGGGACCCCGCAGTGTAAGGGGGAGCCCTCGGAGACCACCCCTCCCCACTTCACTCGCTGCCGGCGGTTTTGGAGGTAGGAGGACAGCCAGTTGAGGGCTGTCCCCTCACCCCGCCACCGCCTGGCGGTGTGTCAAAAGTTGGTAATCGACAGTATCAACGCCGCCTCGATATGCTCTACCATTGGCCTAGGTCAGGGCTGTCCAACATCTTTTGGGCCATGGGCCGGGGCCCTGGCCACTGATGACCTGGGGGGTCGGAGCAGGGGCGGGCCGCTCCTGACGCACGCTGACGTCACCACGTCTGACGACACCACGCCGGCGTCCTGCACGGCCCGCCCTTTTTGGCGAGGCTTGCTGACGCGTCCAAGCCCCGCCCGAAAAGGCGGGCCGTGCAGGACGCCGGCGTGGTGACGTCAGCACGCCGTCAGGAGCGGCCCGCCCCGCCTCCTCCCTCCTACAGTGACAGCCAGGGCGGCAGAACCGCGATTTCTCTCGGTTCTGCTGCCCCGGCTGAGGCTGTAAGAGGAAGGGCAAAGCCGAGGAGAACTCCTCCTCCTCTTCCGCCCTTCCAGCTAAAGGCACACGCCAGCCTCAGAAGCAGCGATTTCCCGGCTTCCGAGGCTGGCGTGTTAGCTGGAAGGGCGAAGCTGAGGGCTCTGCTTGGCTTTTGCCCTTCCAGCTAAAGGGTCACGCCAGCCTCCTCCTCCGTCGCGCCTCTCCCCGGCGCACCGATCGGAGCCGGGGGAGGCGGGACGGAGGAGGCGGGCCTGTAGAGGAAGAAGGGAGCGCTTCCCTTCCTCCCCTTTAGGCCCGCCTTCTCCCTCCCTCCCGGCGTTCCCGATTGGTGCGCCGGGGAGAGATGGAGGAGGAGGAAGGGAGTGGGCGGGGCTGGGTGTGACGTCAGGCTCGGCGCTGGCTCCACGCCTGACGTCACCCAGCCCCGCCCCGGAGATCGATTTTTTAAAAAAATTTCAGGGTAGGCTGGGGCCGTAGGGAAGGGGCTGGGGGGCCGTATACGGCCCCGGGGCCGCCAGTTGGACAGCCCTGGCCTAGGTATTGTATATATTGCATATGACAGCCTTCTCCAACCTTTTCCTGGGAGGAAGCATCCTCTCTGAATAAACCAACACAAGTTGGGTTGTTGCTCTTGTCCTAGGTGGCGAGAAACTACCCTGTGAGACACAACATGGTGACATTAGTCCCAGTCGGGCACAATTCATTGGCAGTCTCTCGATCCGCTTTCTGCTGCAAATGGCGAGTGTCTCCTCTCCGATTCCATTGGCCGAGCGTCTCCTCTCCGATGCCAGCATTGTTTCCTTGCTGGAGCGTTTCCCGCCTCAATTCGGCGGTGCTGACACCTTTGTGAAAAGCCGGAGTTGGCTGCTTTCAAAGCCAAACTTAGTCCCTTCATTGTTTTGTCTCGGCCTGAGAGTTTGGTTAATAACTTCCTCTGATTTTCCTTTCGGAGGGACCCCACAATGGTGACCGTCCAGCCAGGAACATCCTGCATTTGTGTGGGTCAGAATAGCAAGGAGAGCGGCCTCCCAAGGAGCCCAGATAGCCGCCCCGCTGGTCTGGTGAGAAAGATATAAGAGCAGGCACAAGGGGCCAGGGAGGCCAGGAAAGGCAGGCTCATAAAACCCGACGCAGGTGAAGTTGCTGCCACGCTAATGACCCACAAAGCTGTTTTGTACCATGCTTGGCTACAGTCATGGAGACAGT
>JARBWK010003340.1:0-12613 GCA_030556195.1 Anolis apletophallus | reverse complement strand
GGCTACACCTGGTACTTTTAGATCCGGATCTTTCTAGGTGTTTAATTAATTTGGAACATCGTCTGGATGCCTCCGATAAAACTGAGACAGATCCTTCATTATGGGTCTGTCTGGATGGGCCCTACATTTGTTTGTTAGTCTTGTTTTAGCATGTTTAGTGTTTATGTCTCTCTGTTGGTGTGTTTTATTTATTGTGTTTATATTTTTTGTGTTGTCAGGTGTAGATCTTTGTGTACTAATCTGAAAGTAAATAAATAGGGTAAAGTTTTGTTTTGGTTTTTTTTAAAAAAAAAGAAAAAAGAAAGGATAACTTTAGAATGTGCTGCATTATGGTTTTTCTTTTCTATCAATAAAAATTACGAGCAAAAAGAAGAAGAAATAGTTTGCCATATACATATACCCAATAAACAGGCATTTAATTGTGTTTAACTTGGCTTCCCAGAAGATATCTTTTGATGAGTTGCCACATCATCCTCATCTTTCTGTGTTCTTTGGCTTCAAGCAACTGTCACACAATCCGGCTCTAATACCAGAAGCAGGGGAAAATGCTTGAAGCAATGAAACACAATTCCAGCAATAGAAGAATCCCATAGGGCTTGGAGGTCCTTCCCCAAACACTCTTTTTTGCATAAAAAGGGGAGAACGCGCTCCCCCATATTCTTTATACTGTATATGAACAGAACAGACCTGCAAAGAAAATACCAGCAGCTGTATCTGGTTTGGATTCATCTTGGCAAGGTTAATGTACTATGTCTTCATAATAAGATGTTCGGACTGTATCTACAGACAAGAAAAAAACCTAGAGACTCATTTTATACATGATAAACAAAATGTAAGCAGCCCCATAAAGAACAACTGGAAAAATGACCTTCTGTAGGAGAATATTCCAAAGTCACAGCAACATCTTGGACTCCAATGGAGCCTCAGAAGCAGACAATGGGATAAATATTTAATGAAGTGTTCTGCTACTCTAATTCTACCAGAAGTATAAATCTTACAGAGCCAGACACCAACACCCCAGCCTTCATCCAAACTGTCAAAGGGGATAATGTGCCTGAGCCAGCATTCATATAAAAGAACGAGCAAGGGCAAATTAATCAGCAAAAGTACAATTCTGTTGGGGTTCTCTTCTGCCGAGGACTAGAATTGCAAAGCTGTTCTTCACAAGCAGCATGTAATTTCAGCCTATAATGCCAGTTTTTAATGTATCCTAGATACCCTGCAAACAATATGATAGCTGTCAGTCAACCATGCGCCTTCTCCCATTTCCCAAAACATGTTGCTGAATCACAGATTGATTCCCATCTTTGATTGAAGAATCACCAAAAACAGTGTTTTCATGTTATAATTGCAATCAAGTTGCTTTTGGTAACCCCATGAAAAAGAGACCTCCAGGATAGCCTGTCATCAACAGATCTACTAAGGTCCTAAAAACTCAGGGC
This sequence comes from Anolis apletophallus, assembly GCA_030556195.1. Lineage (NCBI taxonomy): Eukaryota > Metazoa > Chordata > Lepidosauria > Squamata > Anolidae > Anolis > Anolis apletophallus. Next base: position 11,171 of record JARBWK010003340.1, on the reverse strand, counting down.
TGTGGCTTCCTCGCTTTGAATCTGTCCATCTCTACGGTGATGATTCTCCTTTCTTTTGTCTATCATTTTATATAGCATCACAGGTAGCCTCCCTTATCTGATGAAATTCATAGGCAAGACGAACTGATCAAAAAGCAAACTCATCATAAAATTATTTGCAAGTGTTGAAAGAGCAAGATGTTAGAAAGTAAGGCTTCAAAAGTGAGGGAAACCTGTTTTGTCTTTCATGGGGACTTCTCATATGTCCAAAGTATGATAGCCTCACTTTACTCATTTAGGATTCTAGGAAGATTTCAGATTTTACATAGATTTTAAAAATGTATATCACAATTTCATTTCAAATTAATCAGTTTTGCAATGGGTGTCAAAACCAATGGACAAATAATGCTACTACTTGAAAGACAATAACAGATACAACATAGTCAGGCTTCAGGCCTACTTTCAGACAAGAGTGGTTTTACACTGACAACTCAAGCAGGCTCAAACTGCCATCTCAGATGTGAAAGGGATTCCCTGAGATGCATTGGTGGCAGCAGGAAGTCCCTACTGAGGCTGGGAGGAGGGAAGGGGAAAATCCCTTTTCTCCCTTCTCCCTTCTCTGATATCTGGGGTATTTGAGGTCCTGCTTAGGATCCAAATGCAATTTGCTGGACCGCCCCTATCTCAGGGGAAAATCTGAATCCTGCTTCAGTCAGAGTTTTCCCTGAGTCAGTTAAACAACAGGGAAAAGCCAAATTAAGTGGCTTTGTTCTGGGTTAATGTGAATATTCTCTATATCAGTGTTTCCCAACCGCTGTGAGGCGGCACACTAGTGTGCCGTGACAGACCTCCTGCTGTGTTGCAAGAAAAGCTCTCTGCCGCCCTTCCTTCCCCCCTCCTCCTGCCGAACTCCTGCTGCTTGGGGGAGGAGGAGGAAGGGCCGGGTGGCGGCGAAGAAAAAGAAGGGGCCAGGGCACCGCCTCCTTCGGCCGTTTCCCCAGCCAGCCTCCAATCCACCATGACTCCCGCCCCTCGCTCACTGAAGCCGCGCGAAGGAGCCCCGCCCACTGAAGCCTGTCCACCGCTCATGCTCCTCCTCTGTGGGAGAGCTGAAGCTGGGGGGAGGGGGCGGGGCATGGTGCAGCCTGGCTCCGCCCCCTTCCCCGGCTTTGGCATTCCCAGCAGCTGCTCCAGCTGCTGGCACTGCCCTCTCAAGGCTGGAGCAGCTACTGGGAGAGCTGAAGCCAGGGGAGGGGGCGGGGCATGGCACAGCCTGGATCCGCCCCCTCCCCCCAGCTTTGGCGCTCCCAGCAGGCCACCATCCCCCAGCCGTTCTTTACTGTGTTAGAGTGTCATTTTGTGTCATTTTGGTTGGTGGTATGCCCTCGGATTTTTTTTAATGTTAAAAGTGTGCCACGGCTCAAAAAAAGTTGGGAAACACTGCTCTATAAGATATTTAGTCAGCATGGGGCTGATTGCTTTCCACATGGACCTAAGAGGTACGTATAGATGTGCCCAAGTCCCTGCAATTTGAACCCTCTCTTCTCAGTTCTGGACCACAGTGCAACTCACAAATGTATTGAACACAGTTTAAGACAAATGGATCTCCCCTGTTTTGATTTGTGAAGCAGAACATTCTCTGGCACAGTGTTATACCCAATTGAAACACTTCTCTGCTTGTAGAACAGAAACAGTGGAGTTGTACACACACAACGGTGCTATAAGATTACTGCCATAGGTTGCATTGGAAACAACTGCTAAGTTAGTAGAGCAATTACCTTGGGCTCTTTTTTAAATTAAAGGCTGTGATAAATACATAATAAGTCAGTATTTTTTTAATCAAAGTAAGACCCTCCTCTTTCCTGTCTCTTCTGACGAGACCCATAAAATTGTACAGACTAGGGGCAATATTAATTGGGTATGTTTAAATGGCAAATCCTTTTTAACTTGTCTGATTTTATAAATGTCACATTTTATATGTGTGACCTTTACTGACTTTACTATATGACTTGGAGAGAATGAGAAAAAAGTTCAAAGCAAGTAAAGGAAAAATCTCTTTTGATAACAAATGCATAATAAATGGCCTTGTCCTAGTTAGAATGGACTGAATTTGAACAATGGGGCTTAAGGGTGTATCTATGTGATTTCAGCTATGAAGAACCGTGGGTTCAGAGCCTGGTGTACTTTCCAAATTCCAGTTCCTAAATAAAAAATAAAGAAGATAGCCTAGGAAAATCTAGGAAAATAAAAAAAATCAAATCAGATACAATGAGCCAAGCCAAAAGCTAAACCTACGAGCGGCAAGACAATCTGACTGAGTAGCAATTGAAGCACCTCTCTTTTTGGCCGGGAAACATCTGAACAATGGAGGGACTCACCCCATTAAGTAGACACAGCTTGCATAAGACAATTCATGGCTTTCTTCTATTCTGATTAGCCCAACAGGCAGGGCTCATAGTAAAAACCTGTGCGAGCACGTGGCAGCCTCTCTTGCTGCTGCGTTTTCCCAACTAGAACAAAAAGTGATTGCAACCAGCAGCCATGTGGTCTGTCTCAGTAAAAAAAATGGCGGCAGAGCCCTTGCCATTATAGAACAAGCTGAAGAAGCTGAAGGCAAATGGCCAAAATGAATCTGTGCACAAGCCTATAACATACCCTCCACCATTTCAGAGATGAAATCTGGGACACACAAAGCTGAGTCAGGCAGCAATGACTGAGGAATTGCCCAGAGAATTAATATTTTAAGCAGGGAAACCCTGCCATATATGTGTTGAGTTTAGGAAGGATAAAACTGCCAACACCTCTCTTCTGTCTCCAGCTGAGTTAATTCAGTACAACCTAGTCTTGAACTCAGTCTGCAGCAATGTAAGTATGTCAAGGATGAAGGGAGTAAATGGGAGGAGGAAAGAGAATGGTAGGTTACATACCTGTGACCATCTTTCTTCGAGTGAAGCTCTGTGAATCCACACTTATGAAGTTTGCGCGCCAGCGCGGGCTTCTAACGGAAACTTTTCCAGTTTGAAAGTTTTGGCGGTAGCTCCGCCCAGCCGGCCCGGAGGGCATAAAAGGCGCCTCCATGCGCGCCCACCCCATTCCTACGCCACATTAGCAACTAGGAAAGGGTGGTTTGAGAGAGTGGGGACGGCCGGGCGGGTTCGTGTGGATTCACAGAGCTTCACTCGAAGAAAGATGGTCACAGGTATGTAACCTACCATTCTTCTTCGAGAGCTCTGTGAATGCACACTTATGAAGATTTACCGAGCTAAGGTAAAGGAGGTGGGAACAAACCAGCCAAATATGAACAAAATGAACAGGTTTATTACAACCACAACACGAATAAATAACATATCAATCATATAAATATGAGTGGAAGGCATGCTCCCACTTGTAAACACAGTGCAACAAGCACCATTCATGTCAGGCACACAGGCCTCACAGCATAAGTGCAACAAGCACCATTCATGTCAGGCACACAGGCCTCATAACAGTGAGTGCAACAAGCACAACTGAGAATATAAGTGCACAACTGGTGCAACTTGAACCCGTAAGTGGGTAAAGCGCGCTTTACCGGTGACTGTGCCCCTACCCGGGGCACGGCACACACTTAAACGTTAGCTAGTGCAACCGAAGGGAAAAAGTTCGACCGACCGTAACTGTCGACCGAACTGTGCATAGAGGGGAGAGACCGGGCTGCCTACTCGGCAAGCGACCCTTGACCCTAGGGGACACGGTTGACGTGCTATCTGATAGCACAGTTCAACCAGGGAAGCCACCCAATTCGAGAGTCTTTGTGACGACACCGGCAAGCCCAGCTTGTCGGTGGCGTAAGAAACAAAAAGTCTAGTCGACCGACGGTAGTCCGCCGATCGGTCCTTGTAGACCCAGAGGGCTCTCCTGACGTCGAGAGCTCTGAGCGTCGAGTCCGTGTCCCCGGGTTGGGGGGGACCCCATGTCCGGGAGCACAATGTCGGTGTTCACGTGGAACGGAGACACCACCTTAGGCAAAAAAGTGATGTCCGTCCGCAAGATGGCCCTATCTGCTAAAAACAGCAAGTAGGGCTCATCGACCCGGAGCGCCGCCAGCTCAGAAGGCCTGCGCGCCGAAGCAATGGCGACCAGGAAGGCCACCTTCCAGGAGAGGAGCCGCAGGTCGATGGACGACAACGGCTCAAACGGTGGAGATGACAGGCAGGACAGCACCAGGTCGAGGTTCCAACCCGGTGTAGGTGGATGCACCGGGGCGAGTGTTGTTGACACCCCTCAGGAATCTCTTGACCATCGGGAACTGGAACAGCGAGGGACCATCCCTCTGCTGATTCTGCCAGGTGAGCGCCGCCAGGTGGGTCTTCACCGAGGACATGGAGAGACCTCTGTCGACCAACTCCGCCAGGAATTCCAGTACCGCCGGGATTGAAAGCGGGAGACGGCGGCGGANCGAGANGACTGGAACCTTGCGTGGCGGGCGATGCAAGCCGAATACGCCGACGTGGCTGGCTTGTGGGCTGCTGCCAGGCTCGCTGCTACTGCGGGAGAGACGTCTGGCACCGGTGGATCCTCCATGCGGTTAAGTGCAAGGATGGAAGGTCCGGGTGGAGGAGCATCCCCTTCTCCCGGGTCAGCAGGTCTGGCCGGTGAGGAGTGGCATGTGGTTCTGGCCTGCTAGGTGGAGCAGGGTCGGGAACCAAACTTGTCTTGGCCAGTAGGGGCGATGAGGATGCAATCGGTCCCCGAAAGCTGGATCTTCTCGATGATTCGGAGAAGAAGCGGAACGGGGGAAGAGGTAGAGGAACCCCGTCGTCCAGTCGAGGAGGAGTGCGTCCCGAGGCAACCCCGGCGTGCATCCGGGCAAGCCTGGCACCGAAAACTGGCAGTAGGCTGTTTTCCGCGATGCGAAAGAGATCTGCGTCTGGGAATCCCCACCGTTGAAAGACACGGTGGAGCTCGTCCCGGATGCAGCATCCATTCGTGGGACGACCAGCTGGTCCTGCTGAGGGAGTCCGCCTCCACGTTCTCGACTCCCGGGAGATGAATGGCCCTGGAGGTCACTTGATGAAGGACGCACCACTCCCACAGGCTCTGGGCCAGGGCCAGGAGCTTCCTCGAGCCCGTTCCGCCCTGCTTGTTGACGTAGTACATGGCCACTATATTGTCTGTCCTGACCAGTACTACGTGTCCCTGACTAGGGGGCGAAGGCCCGAAGAGTCTTGGCTATGGCCAGGAGCTCGAGGTAGTTGATGTGGTGGAGCCTCTCCACCGCCGACCATTGGCCGTTGATCGACAAGTTGTTCATATGGCCTCCCAAGCCAGCATCGAGGCGTCGGTCGTCAGCGTGATGGACGGGGTCAACGTGTGGAAAGGCACCCCTTTGCAGACGTTGGTTTCGGACGCCCACCATCGGAGGGAGTCCTTGACCGTCCTCGGGAGAGAGTCTCTTTGAGTGGTGTTCTCTGACCGGATCGAGTGGTCGAGAAAAACCAGCGCTGTAGAGGCCTGAATCGGAGCCTTGCCAGCGGAGTGACTGACACCGTGGGGAGCCGTCCCGAGGCCGAAGGGAAGGACGTTGAATTGGTACGCCCTTCCTGCCACCTTGAAGCTGAGGAAGCGTCGATGGGCAGGCCTGATCGAGATGTGGAAGTACGCATCCCGAAGATCTATCGAGGCGAAGTGGTCTCCTCTCCGGAGCAGCGGGAGAATGGACGACACTGACACCATCCTGAATTTCCTCGGCGAAACGTATGCGTTTAAGTCTCTGAGGTCCAGGATGGGTCGCAGGGAACCGTCGGGCTTCGGCCCGGTGAAATACCGTGAGAAGTATGCCCTCTTTCCTTGCTCTGGGGAGCTGTGAAATCGCTCCCTTTTTGAGCAATCGTCGACCTCCTCCAAGATCACCCTGACGGCTCTGTCTCGACGATGAACCCCGTTGGAGGAAGCTCGCCGAATTCAAGGCATAGCCGTCTTCGACAATCCGGAGAACCCATGCATCTGAGGTGATGTGACGCCAGGCATCGATGTAGCGGGCCAGGCGGTCTCCGAATGGTGGGTGAGGTGGTGGAGGTCGAAGGCTGGGAGGAGGCATGGTGGTGGCAGCGGTACCTAGCGACGAGGCGGTGTCGCCTTCGCCCCGTCAAACAAGCGGTTGGACTGTCCATTGCCATTGTTATGGCGAGGCCTCGATTTGTTACCCTGGCGGGGTCGGTTAGCCTGTTGTTGTTGCCTCGGCTGTTGTTGCTGCTGCTGCTGCTGAGGGGCCGAATAAGGCCGTGGAGCTTGGCGGTACTGTTGCCTGGGCTGAAACTTCACCCGTTGGTAGTACCTAGGCTTTGGTTGTGGCTGGGGCCGATCCAGCTTGGCCGTCAGGACTCTAAAGTCGTGAGTGGCCTTGAGTTTATCGTCCGTGCCCGCAAAGAACAGTCCTTGGGCGTCGAACGGGAGATCCTCGATGGTCTTCTTGACCGAAGAGAGACCAGAAGACTTCAGCCACGCGTGTCTTCGAATGGCGACACCGTGGGCAGCAGCTTTCCTGAGGTGTCCCCGTGTGGCGGGCCATCAGGATCTGGTGGTGTGCCAACGACTGCGCCTCTTGGGAGATGGAGAGAAGTGCAGTTTGTTGTTCTTGGGAGAGATCCTGGAAAAAGGGTTGAGCCCTCTCCCACAAGATCTGGTGATAAGCTCCCATGCACGCCCCATAATTGGCCATCTTGGTCAGCAAGAGTCCGGCCTTGTAGATTTTTCGGCCGACTGTGTCGAACCGCTTTCCCTCTTGGTCTGAGGGGCTGCGGATTCTCGGCACGAAGACTGGGAGGATGTGACGATCATCGAGTTGGGAGTCGGGTGATCATGTAGCCAGCTCTTCTCCCTCTCATCTATCTTGTACCATGCCTCGATACGCCCGGACGTAGGAGGAATGGTCGATGGGGTTATCCACGAAGCCTTAACCACCTCTTCCAGTGGCTCCAGCATGGGGAGGTGAGGTTGTGCAGCTTCATCGACCTGCACCCTGCTGAGAACGGGGCAGGCGCTGGCTCTCGTGGGGACGTAGGGTTGCATCCCCAGAGACCTTGCCATCCGGCCGACCTGCTCACCGAACGCTCTTGCGTTGTCGGTCGGTGAGGACGAAGGTTCCACTTCGCATCCTGTATGGGAAGGGGTCCTGTCCATGTTGAGGGACAGGATGGAGCCCGATCTTGTCGATCGAGGGACTCGCCATCTACCATCTCGTCAACCGACCATGGCCGAACCTTGTCCTGGTTCGACTGAGGCTGTGACTGAGGCGGCGACCTCGAGCCTGAAGGAGCCGCAGTCACCACAGGAGGGAGGTTTCGCTCGGCCGGGGCCAGGGCGAGCCTCGTGGTTTGTCTGCCTTTGTCCGGCGACGTGACAAACAGTTGTCGGACCGAGGTCTGTCCGGGTGGGATTCGGACGACGGTCTGTACCGAATCCTCCGGTGACACGTGGTGCTCTACCCCTGTCTCCACAGCGAGAACAGGGATAGGCGACGAGTCGGGGCAGGAGACAGAAGACGATGACATCAGAGTCCTGCGCCTCTTTGGCGATGGCGGTCTCGAGGCTGCGGCCTCCAGAGACTTGCCCAGAGTCACAGGAACCAGGCCTCTGGTCTGGGCTCTACGGGCTTCTTCACTCGACCTCCAGAAAGCTATCTCCATAGCCCGATCAGAGGGAGTCCTCGAGATGGCCGACCTCTGGGAGAGGCCCGACGCCATCGAGCTTATCGGGCTCTACGAGGTGGAGGCAGCTGGACCGTTCGGTGGTCATGGTGCAGGGCCTCTTCGGCGCCGAAGTCTTCGAGGAGACAGAGGCGTTCTTCTCCTTCCGTGGGCGCTTCTTCCCGGCCGGGTGAGCGGTCGACACGGCGGGGACCGAGGCAGCCGCCTCGGACCCGAAGGAGGCAGATGGGACAGCCGTCGCCATCTCCGGAGGGCAGAGAGCACGCTCCGTCAGGTAGGCCTGAAGCCTGCGGGGTCTCGCTCGCCTGGTACTCGATGAGAAGGCCTGGCAGTGTCAGCAGGTCGAGACGACGTGTCCTTCCCCGAGACACCGAAGGCACTTCGAGTGACCCTCGCAATCTGGGATCTTGCTACCGCAGGATAAGCACCTTTTGAAACTGGTTGTGGACATGCTATGCTCACACAACCAGCCGTATTTCCGATGTTGCCCAAGTGGCGGAAAACAAAGGAATGGGGTGGGCGCGCATGGAGGCGCCTTTTATGCCCTCCGGGCCGGCTGGGCGGAGCTACCACCAAAAAGTTTCAAACTGGGAAAGTTTCCGTTAGAAGCCCGCGCTGATGCGCAAACTTCATAAGTGTGCATTCACAGAGCTCTCGAAGAAGAAATGGACATTTGAAAGGCACTTGAGAAAGTGGGGTAGAAGAAGATTGCCAAATAAGGACTGTTGGAGTGTGGTGAATTGCCTATCTTTTAGGCCAGGGAAAAGCTCAGGAAGTAGGCCCAGGAGTTTCAGCAGCCATTTTGAGAGATGGTGCATAGAGTACCCATTTCCTAGAGGGGGCGGAGCTTAAGAGCAGCCTGGAGGGAAAAGTGGAGAGCTTTGTAATTGGTTGGGAGAACATGGGCGGGGCTTAGCTAGAGTACAGAAAAAATTGCCTTTAGAAGAGCTAGGACAAGAAGAGTTAGAGAAGCCAAAGTGTTCCATTAGAGTTTAAAGATAGCTATTAGGAGAATATGTAGTATAGAGAATAGACAGATCCAAAGGAAAGGACTGTCTGGAGTTTTAAGGAATTCTAGTCAGAGGGAAGTCTGCAAGTTTCCTGAAAGAGGGAGTGAAGAGTAGTTTTTGAAACTAAGCCTTGAAATGTTTTGAAGTAACCATACGCTCCATCTCAATCTTGTAACCATTAAGCTTCAGTGCCTGTATTGTTGAAGTTCACTCAAATAAACAACTTTGACCTTTGTTAAACAACAACTGTCTCAAGAGTGCCTCTGTGTGAAGAAGTTCCATAGCAGTTTTGAAGAAATGGAGCTTTAAGATTGGTGGCAGAGTCCTGAATGCAAATCCAGCACATTCAAGCTACTAAAAACCTCTTACCAAACCAAAGACTGAACATTCCCTGTTAGAGTGGGTGGTCAGGAGCAGATTTAAAGGTAAGCAAACTACGCAGCTGCGTTGGGTGCCACATGGTCAGGGGCGCATCTGGCCGCCAGGTTCCGCACATGCGCCTTTGGTGTGGCGCGAGTTGCACAACTCCAGCTGTCCAGAGACATGAATCGCCCTACACGAGGGCGAAAAGGAGGAACGTTTTGCAGCCGGGGTGGAGCCTCCCGCCTCCGGCTGCAAAAGGTTCCTCCTTTCGGCCTCGTTTAAGGCAATTAGCATCTCCGTCCAGCTGGAGCTGCACTGCACCAATGGCGTATGCGTGGAAGTCCCATTGGTGTGGCGTGACTCCAGCTGGACGGAGACGCTAACTGCATTCCACAAGGCCGAAAAGGAAGAATATTTTGCAGCGGGAGGCTCCGCCCCAGCTGCAAAACATTCCTCCTTTTGGCCTCATGGAGTGCAGTTAGCGTTACTGTCCAGCTGGAGTTGCGCCGCACCAATAGTGCATGAGTGAAACTTTTGCACATGCGCCATTGGTGTGGCGAGACTTTAGCTGGATGGAGACGATAACCGCACTCTACGAGGCTGAAAAGGAGGAACGTTTCGCAGCCGGAGGCAGGAGGCTCCGTCCCGGCTGCAAAACCCTCCTTCTCAGTCTCCGGCCTCGTGGAGGGTGCGCACATGCGCCACTTGCACATGCACAGAGCCAGCTAGTTCCACACATGCGCACCCAGTGTGCATGCTCAGCCTCCATGAGGCCGGAGAGCGAGGGGGCACCAAAATAATGTTTGCTTACCATTTTAAGTTACCTTAGTCCAGCCCTGGTGGTTGTAGCCAGTGTTCACAGTAAGATTACCTCAGAATACAGTGCGTTGGTGGCAAAGCCTCAACAATCTATTAAATTAGTTTTTAAAACATTGAGTTGGTGAGCGGCATTGGGACTGCTTTGGCCCTAGTTCTGATAGTAAGACCTCTTACATTATTACATGTTGGTGGCAACGCTGAGATCTTCTAAGGAAAGGTCCGCCCTGCCCTGCCCTCCCCTAATTAACCCATTTCTTTACATGGAGCATATGTGATATTTATTCAGTGTGATTATGGGGTTGCAACCCTAGGAATTTATTTTACAGTCAAGAACAAATTATCACTCATAAGAACAGTAACAAATAGCTCTTTCCCTCTCCTAATTATGGTAAAAATCCAGACGAAGGGCAAATGAGATGGAATTGAGATTTCAACACTGTATACTAAAAGGAGAGTGTGGGAAAGAAAGAAAAATCCAACCCTCTTATCTTCAAATGTCACGCCATGGCAAAATACAATTTCTTCCTCAATCCAGCTGTAATACTGGGGGAGGGCTGGAGGTCAAGAGTTTAAAAAGAACAGAGGAAGAAGGAAGGACTTCATTCCATTCCTCTGTGAAATAACAATGGGCATTTAGTATCTGCAGGAGACTGGCTTCAATCCTGGGTGCTCAACTTTCATTATATAAAAATGGCATCACAAAATTAAATCTCTTACATACTGTACAATGTCAAAATCAAAACTTACTATTCAGAATTTTTTAAACCATATTTTTGAAACTGGATGGTTGAATTCATGGATGCAGAATCCATAGATATGGAGGACTGATTGTATATTGTTATTAAAAAAAACAGCTCCTAAACTACTTTGTCCTCAAATTGAACAAATATGAATACATTATTTACCTCGGTCTTGAATTTTATAAACATTGGAGAAGCGTGCTTTGAAACTTTCCACATTTACACACTTCATATACATTCGATAATTTAACATTGTTGCACAATTTGGGGGCAGGGTTTTGCTGTTGTTTTATGCAAGAGATACTGAGTTCTGGATACTGAAGAAAAGAGAAAGAGAGGGAAGTACAATTCATACCAACAGAAATAATATTTTAGAAAATACAGGAACTGAAAGTTCACTATATTTACGATGGTATTTACGATGTTGGGAAGAACACTAAAATTCTAAGAGTCCCAGCATTTTAATCTGAAGTGCCACTGTGTTAAATAATGCTCAGTTTGTTTTGAGCATGCTAATGATGCAAACCATCCCCTCCTAAAATCCTCCCTTCTTCTTGCACATTACTTTGATATAT
>JARBWK010003339.1:0-12615 GCA_030556195.1 Anolis apletophallus | reverse complement strand
TTTCTTTCCTGTAGTTTGAAGCCATTGCTCCATTGCGTCCTAGTCTCCAGGGCAGCAGAAAACAAGCTTGCTCCCTCCTCCCTAGGACTTCCCCTCACGTATTTATACATGGCTATCATGTCTGTTCTCGGTCCCCTCTTCTGCGGGCTAAACATGCCCAGCTCTTTAAGCCACTTCTCATAGGGCTTGTTCTCCAGACCTTTGACCATTTTAGTCCCATTTCAGGTGGGAGCCCCTCCCCCCAGCACCCACTGCTGCTCTGGGACCAGAGTGAAGAAAGAGAGGGGCCAGGAAGACCGTGCCCCCTTGTCTCCTGCACTCTGCTAGAAATATAATATAATATATTGTGTTCACATATAATATTTATTTATTTATTTATTTCAGGATTTTACCTTGCTCTTCTCAACCCCCGAGGGGGGACTCAGAGCGGCTTACAGTACGGCACAATATAGATAATATTATAATGTGATACAATGTAATACTAATAATAATACCATATTTTAATTATATATTTTATATTATGTGTAATATTACTAATAATACTACAGTATAATGGTACAGTACAATAGTCTGTGGCAGATCCTGGAATGACTAGGATGTCCCCCCAAATTTCTCAAAATGATTATCCTGTTACATGAGGGCCAGCGCGGTCAAGTCAAGTTGTGTGCATGCGTTGTATTTTTTTTGTTTTTTGGCTTTTTAAGTCCCTTCTGCTGTGTTGTTCACTGTTTTTATGAGTGACAGTCACTTGTGGGCCTGAGAGGTGTCTTGTGTCGAAATTTGGGGTCAATTCGTCCAGTGGTTTTTGAGTTACGTTAATCCCACAAACAAACATTACATTTTTATTTATATAGATTTATTAACCATATTTATATACCGCCTTTCTCAGCCTGAAGGCGACTCAGGGCGGTTTGCAAAAGGCACAATGCGATGCCTGCAACAACATAAAAACAATACCATTTAGCAATATAACATTAGATAAAATAAAATAAAACTGATAAAAGTATAAATCCTCAGCGTCTCATTACTAAAACCATTACCCAGCCGCACTGTCCAGTCGTTCCGAAGATCAGAGTTTAAAACACATAGGAACCCTTTTGGTAGATAAGGCTGAAGATCTCTCTGCCTGTCCTTCTCTTCCTTTTTGGTGTTGGTGAACTACAACTCCCGGAATTCAAACACAGCTCCCCAACCCCAGCAGTATATTCAACAGTGGCCGTGTCAGTAGTGTGTTCTCAGAGTTAAATACTATTATTCCGGAAGAAGGCAAGGCCCAAGATGACCCGAGTGACCAGGGAGACCCCGGAGTGCTGCTCCCACCTCGCCAGGAGGAGTCTCTCCTCTGAACTGACCCTTGGCAGGAACCTTCCCAGACTGGCCGTTAGCCCCGCCCCTTTCCTGCTGCCACCTGGAGAGCTGTGTCGCTATGGCAACGCCTGGGCCTCAGGCCTAGTCCCTCCAGTCAGCCAAGGCTTCTCTCTCTCCCAACCTCCATCCACAGGCCTCAGACCCACGTGATGACCACTAGGCCTTTCGTGACAGCCCCCAATCCACGGGGAGTCCAGGCCCTCCCTCCCTCCCTCTTCGGCCCTTTGGAGAAGGAATGGGATGAAGACTCACCGAAAGGAGAGGAAGGAGGAGAAGAGACAGGCTGCAGAGAGGAAGAGGAGGAGGAGGCCAGAGGGGCAAACTCTTCTCTTCTGTCCCAGGAAAGGAAGGCGGAAGAGGAGGGAGTTTGGACCCAGAGTGAGAGGATTTGAAATGGTGGGCTGACTGGAGAGAGAGAGAGATGTGTCAGCAGCCGATTGGCTGAGTGTGCCAGGGGCCAGGGTTCTGATTGGCTGCTGCCTCTGGCTGGTTGCTGAGGCCAAGCGTTCCAACTGCCGTTCTGCCCTTTGTGAGGAAACATGGCTGGCTACCCAGTTCCCTCATTCATTTCAAATGGAAATTAAAATACAAGGAAGTTTTCAATCTGAAGTTGTGTCTGCCGCCATTATTTATTTATGCATTTAAGTCGTATCCTTGATCAGACAGCGGCTGCTATACCACAAAAAGTCTTTGCTTCACGTTCACAAAAGAGGGGCCTTGCCTCATCGCCCTCAAAGCCCTGTTCCATTTGCCTGAACACGCAACATTGAGCAACTACTCTGCCTTGATCCGACCACACCTGGAATAATACTGTGTCCAGTTCTGGGCAACACCATTGAAGGGAGATGTCAACAAACTGGAATTTCTTCAGAGGAGGAGGCCTGAAATGACCAAGGTTCTGGAGCACAAGCCCTATGAGGAGCGGCTTAAAGAGCTGGGCATGTTTAGCCTGCAGGAGAAAAGGCTGAGAGGAAATACAATAGCCATGTATAAATATGTGAGAGAAGTCATAGGGAGGAGGGAGCACGCTTGTTCTGCTGCCCGGGAGACTAGGACGCAGAACAGTGGCTTCAAACTACAAGAAAGGCGATTCCATTTGAACATTGGGAAGAACTTCCCGACTGTGAGAGCTGTTCAGCAGTGGAACTCTCTGCCTTGGAGTGAGGTGGAGGCTCCTTCTGTGGAAGCTTTTAAACAGAGGCTGGATGGCCATCTGTGGGGGGTGCTTTGAAGGCGATTGTCTTGCTTCTTGGCAGAAAGGGGTTGGACTGGATGGCCCATGAGGTCTCTTCCAACTCTATGACTCTATGCTTCTACAACTCCCAAATGTCAAGCTCTATTTTCCCCAAACTCCACCAGAGTTCACATTTGGGCATATTGAGTACTGGTCCAGATCCATCCTTGTTGGAGTCCACAACTCCAAAATTCCAGAATACAACTCCAAAACTCAAGCTCCGTGCTCAGCAAACCCTTGGTCGTGGGAGTCCTGCGTGCCACGTTTGATCCAATTCCATCCTTGGTGGAGTTTAGAAGGCTCTTTGGATTGCAGGTGAACTATAAACCCAAGCAACTACAACTCCCAAATGACAAAATCAATCACCCCTCCTCAACCCCACCAATATCCAAATTTGGGCATACAGCATTCCCTCGCTTATCACGGTGGTTCTGTTCCAGCAATAAGTGAAAATCCACAAAGTAGGGATGCCATACTAATTTTAATATTTATACATTATTTTATATATTTTATATATTACTAGCCATCCCCTGCTATGCGTTGCTGTGGCCCAGTCTGTGTATGAATATATATTTGTGAGTGTGTGTGTATATGCTTTTGGCATGCGTTGTAATGTATTTTTAGTTTTTTGGCTTCTTAAGTCTCTTCTGCTGTGTTTTTCAGTGTTTTTATGAGTGATGGTCACTCGTTGGCCTGAGAGGCGTCTTGTGTCCAAATTTGGTGTCAATTCATCCAGTGGTTTTTGAGTTACGTTAATCCCACAAACTAACATGACATTTTTATGTATATAGATGTTCTTCCCTGGGCTTCCTTTCCCGCCTCCCGGCCCATCCCGAGGGCGCCTGCCTGCCTCCCTGGCCTCCGCAGACCCCGGCAGAACCTCTGGAGCCACACAGGCAGCAGCAGGCCAGGAAGGCAGGCCTTCCCCACCACGCCTAAGGCTGCCGCACTTCTGGGGTCCCTGGCCTCCGCTGGACGTAAATATTTTACATTCATACTTTCAAAAACCCGCAAAACTGTGGGTCCGCGTAAAGCGAACCGCAAAAAGCACGGGAACACTGTATTGGGTATTTGTGCCAAATTTGGTCCAGTGAATGAAAATACATCCTGCCCAGGTATGTAGCCAGGGGGGGGGGGGCTTGAGGGACTTTAGGAGCCCCCCCCAATTCTCAGGGTGGTCCGCGAGAAGGCCTTACTGGCATGAGGCACGGTGGCGTCCTTGTCCGTGCCTGGGCCCTCGGCGCACTCTCTTTCCTTTTCGGTGTCTCTGGTTTCAGCCTTCGGTGCTGGGAGAGGAAGGGGAGTGTGCCGACAGCCCAGGCGCCAAAGAGGATGCCACCGCACCAGACAATTCGGAGGCCGCAATAGGCCTTCCTTTGCGCCCGTGCACTCGGCAGGCCTTCAATGCCTGTGCACTGAAGTCTCACCACACTCGTGGCTGGGAGTGGAGTGTGTCGAGCCCGTCGTCATCTGCCTTCTGGGACTCTCTGGATCCAGGTAAACAACAACAACAACTCCCATTTGAAAAGGGGCAATCCTTCCCCAATCCCTGCCTGTATGCACAGTTGCGCACATGGGCTCTATGTGCCGAGTTTAGTCCAGATCCAGCGTTGGCTCGGCTCAATGCCCTCTGGAGAAGGGCGCACTGCAACTCCCAGATCCAAGGTCAATCACCCCCAATCCCCGCCTGTCCTGTCTGCACAGTTGGCCATGTAAGGTCCAGATATGATGTTGGCTGCCTTCTGGGACTCTCTGGATCCAGGTAAACAACAACTCCCATTTGAAAAAGGGACATTTAGGAGGAAGAGTCTTCGTGATGAGAGTGCTGAACGAGGATGGAGAGGAGCCAGGCTCAGCTCTACCGCTGGTTATGGGATTCGCTGGGCAATGTTGGACCAGTGGTCTATGCGACTATTAATGCTACTAATGCTATGTATTTATTTATTTCATTATATTTATATGCCGCCCTTCTCAACCCCAAAGGGGACTCAGAGCGGCTCACATGCAAACTGCAAATACAACCAACGACATTCCTGCCACAGCACAACATCAGTATTACACATCACATGGCACTATAACATTATATCGCAATCTCATTAGCGATATTGCATGTAATACACAATATACAATCATAATATCACATTGTCATTAGTAGTGTTATATGGTATCACATTACAACATTATCAATATTAAATGTATATACAATATATTGTACCATACTCATACTATACTATAGCATATTGTATTATATATTACATTATGATTATATTATAATATATGGTCATTATAATGTAACATAACATCCACCTGGCTCGCTTGTTGCTTGGCTCGCTCACCCACCGCCTCGCTTGCTCGCCGCCTGGCTCGGTTGGCGGCTGGCTCGCTTGCCCGCCGCTTTGCTTACTCGCTGCGTCGCCCGATCGCCGCCTCGCACGTGGTCCGGCTACTCCTATCCAGCGCATTGGGAAAGGTAGGCCGAAGCAGGGGGCTTAAGGGGAAGATGGGGTTGTGAATGTATACATGTGGCAGGAATGGAATAATAATGATAATAAATATATTTTATTAGGGATAAAGGGGAAGATGGGGTTGTGAATGTATACATGTGGCAGGAATGGAATAATAATGATAATAAATGTATTTAATTATGAAATAAGGGGAAGATGGGGTTGTGATCATATGGCGCCACAGAAATATTAATAAATGTATTTTTGCCCCCTACTGTGTTCCATCCTTCCAGACATTGGAGCCCGGGGAGGGGGCGTAGCCCAGGAGGGGGCGGAGCTGGAGAGGGGGCGGAGCCGGCCCCCCAGTTGTTCAGTGACCGGTAATCAGGCCCCTGGGTTGGTAGAAGTTGGACAGCCCTGTAATATAACATTATCTCTCTCTCTCTCTCTCGGCATTACTTCGCGAACGAAGATTCAGGAAGGACTCATCCCACGCTTTTTACAAGCACGGTGATGACTAAAGCCAATCTGAGATAGGCAAGTTTGGTTGCAGAAAGCACAGCACAAAGTCTCCTTGGGTGATGTTGTTTCCAAGTTGCGGTTCTTTCTGCGTTGTCGTTTCTCTTTGAGACTCATTCGGCGTGTCTTCTCGAAAGAGGCTGCAGCATTGTGGATAGTGCGTCTCCATGCCTCCCGATGTGAGGCCAGTGTGGACCATTGTTGGTGATCAATCTGGCCAAGTCTGAGATGTTGTTTCAGGGAGTCCTTATATCTTTTTGGGGGGGCGCCTCTCTTGCGCTGACCCGTGGCGGGTTCACCATAGAGTAGTATCTTTGGGAGGCAGTGGTCCTCCATCCTAGAGACCTCGTGCCCTGCCCAGCGCAGCTGTGTTCTCAATAGCATGGCCTCAACGCTGGTGACCCCTGCTTGCTCAAGGACAGCAACATTCGTCACATAGTTGGTCCAGTGTATATTTAGGATTGTGCGAAGACAGCGCTGATGAAAGCGTTCGAGGAGTCGTAGGTGTTGGCGATAGGTGACCCATGTTTCAGACCCATAGAGGAGAATAGACAGTATGATAGCTCTGTACACACTAATTTTGGTGCTTTGCCTCAGGTTCTTGTTGCTCCAGACGCTTTTGTGAAGCCTTCCAAATGCACTATATGCCTTTGATAATCTGTGATCTATCTCTTTGTTAATCTTGGTGTCTGAAGAGATGATGCTTCCCAAGTAGGTGAACTGCTGAACAGATTTATGCACAGATGTGCCTATGCTGACATGGGGATGATGGTGTTCTTCCTGTGGTGCGGGCTGGTAGAGGAGTATCCGTTTTCTTCAGGCTGACTTCCAGCCCAAACAGATCTGCAGCTGCTGCAAAGCAAGATGTTAGGCGCTGCAGGGCTGCTTCTGAATGGGCGACAAGGGCAGCATCGTCAGCAAAAAGCAGCTCACGGACTAGATAGTTTAGAGTCTTAGTGCGAGCCCTCAGACGGCTTAAGTTGAACAAAGATACCATCAGTACGATAGCGTATATATATGCCGTCTTCTTCTTCGAGGTCTGCCGTAGCCCTTTGGAGCATCATGCTGAAGAAGATTGTAAATAGGGTTGGTGCAAGGACACAACCTTATATTATATTTATAAAATAATAAATAACATTATTTGTTTAAATAAAATATTTTTTTTTCATAAAATTATCCCCTACCAAATATTTCCACTATACTCGTATAAAACTCAAATAGCCAGGTGTCTGGGATCAAAGGTAGAAAGTTCAAACCCTGGGTGTGGCAGGAACATAAAGTGTCTTTGTAAGGAAGGAGCCCTAGGCTCCCATTAGCCCAGCTTGGTCAGCACCCAATGGCCCTGCAGCTCCAAAGCCTGGCTGCTTCCTTCCTTCCTGGGGGGAATTCCTTGTTGTTGGGAGGGGTTAGCTGGCCCCGGTTGTTTCCTGTCTGGAATTCCCTTGTTTCCTCAGGCAGGCAGGCGCCCCCAGAGGAGGTGGAGGGGTCTCTTCTTGCGGGCGAGGCCAGGGGGGTGGAGGCCTCTCTCTCTCTCTCCCTGAGGAAGGACGCCCTCCTGGGTGGGTGGGAGGGGGAGGGAACGAAGGAAGGACCCCTGGTCTGCCTGAGGCAAGTGGAAACGCTGCCATTAGCCCAGCTTGATCAGCATTGAAGGGCCTTGCAGCTGCAAAGCCTGGCTGCTTCCTTCCTTCCGGGGGAATTCCTTGTTGTTGGGAGAGGTTAGCTGGCCCCGGTTGTTTCCTGTCTGGAATTCCCCTGTTTCCTCAGGCAGGCAGGCGCCCCCAGAGGAGGTGGAGGGGTCTCTTCTTGCGGGCGAGGCCAGGGGGGTGGAGGCCTCTCTCTCTCCCTCCCTGTAGGAAGGACGCCCTCCTGGGTGGGTGGGGGAGAGAACGAAGGAAGGAACCCTGGTCTGCCTGAGGCAAGTGGAAATGCTGCCATTAGCCCAGCTTGATCAGCACTGAAGGGCCTTGCAGCTCCAAAGCCTGGCTGCTTCCTTCCTTCCGGGGGAATCCTTGTTGTGGGGAGGGGTGAGCTGGCCCCGGTTGTTTCCTGTCTGGAATTCCCCTGTTTCCTGAGTGTGGTTTGCAGAAGGCGGGACCACCCAATGGGGAGGGAGGGAGGGAGGGAGAGCCAAGGCTCCAGGAGGCAGGAGCAGAATGAGAGAGAGGGGGAGGAGGGGCCAGGAAGCTCAGCGGGGGGACCGAGGCAAGGGGGCTCCCTCCCCTGAGGCAGAAGAGCAAGGGCCAGGCCCAGGTTCCCTCCTGACCTTTCCCCTGGCCTCACCACCACCCCTGCTGAGGAGGAGGAGGCTTGCCACAGAGGCGCAGGCCAAGCGCCAGGAGAGAGTGCTGCTGCTGCTGCTGCTGGAGCATGGCCAGGCAGCCCGGAAAACCTCCCACCCTCCGGTTGTGATACTCCATCTGGGCCCTCGGGGGGAGGGGAGAAGCCCCGCAAGGACTCGGAGGGAGAGAGAGAGAGAGAGAAGGGGGGAGGCCTGGCCTCTGTTCTTGAGGCCTGAGGGGGAGAGCAGGAGGACAACCAAGCAGCCGCTTCCCCTTTAAACATGCAAATGAGCTCCGCCCGGCGCCCGGGCGCTCCTCCCTCCCTCCCCCGCCCACGCGCGCGCGCCAGCCAGCCAGCCAGGGTCCCCGGCGGCCAATCAGGAGCGAGGGAGGGAGGGAGAGGGGTGACGTCACGCGGTCCCCGCCCCCTTTGCAGCCGTTATTTCAAACGGAAGAGACGGCCGCGAGGGAAGCAGGTGAGGCGCCTGTTCTCTTGGGAGTGGGGGTCTCCTCAGGGGCCGAGGCCTCGCCCGGGACAAAGGAAGAGGCCCCCCCCCGCCTGCCTGGAGCCCCCTGTAGCTCGGGCCTGGCCTCCGTGGCCTTGCGGGCAGAGCGAGCGCTTGGCCGCCCAAGAGGAGGGGGAGGGGGAGGAGGAGGGGGAGGGAGGGGCCTGGGGGGGGGGTGGGCCTGAGGGGGCCCCCTCCTGGGGAAGGTCAGCACCTCCTCCTCCCCCTCCCCTGGCTGGTTCTCCTCAGGCCCCCTCCCCGAGGGTCCTGCCAGGATCATCACCCCAGGGAAAGGCTTCAGTGGACCGCTTTCAAGGCCGCAGCTATGCTTTGAATGCCTTTCTCTGGCTGAGGAGGGAGGGAGGGAGGGGCTGGTCCCATCCCGCTGCAGGTCAGTCATTATTGTGACGCCTAGGCAGATATTCGGGGGGGGGGGGGGAATCCAGACACAAAACGACCCTTGTTGACTATTATGGGATGCAAGTGACCCTGAGGCCCAAAGGCATTCAATGTCCTTCTGGGGAAAACACGCCCAGGCTCCAAAGCCAAAAAACACTATATCTCAAAAAAAAATAAAAAAAGGACGAACCCTATTGAAGAGAAGGATACATAGAAATAGAAGGCAGGAAGGAGACAAGGAGGGGCTGCTTGGGATTTCAGAGGGAGGGAGGGAGGAGGAAGAAGAGAGCAGGAGGGGAAGATGAAGGGCTCCCACCCCCCTGTTGTGTCAGCTTCACATCCACACATTGGGTGCCGTGCCTCAAGACCCTGGCCTGCACTTAAACACAATCACTGCTGACACAATTGCCCCCTGCCAGCTGCAAAAGGCCCCCCTCCCTCCTGGGATCCCTGCGCATTATTCACCCATACATCACATAGCCTCTGATTTCTAATAATCTGGATTGTGTGACAGTGTAGAAGGGCCTCAAACAGGACACTCAGCAGCCCTTATTGATTCATTACTAGCTTGGGGACCCGGTGGTGCCCGGGTTATTTGAGGAAGGCATTGTGTGCCCAGGTTGGTTCCTATTAGATGTTTATGTGGCTTGTAGTGGTCTCAGGAACTTAGTGAAGGTACTGCGAGTCCCATCGGCCATGGTCCATCCCCCTCCAAACAGCACCAAGGTGGGCCTGGCTGCAACCAGGCCCACCACCTGCTCCCTCGACCCGTGCCCCTCCTGGCTTGTTAGATCTTGCCTGGAGGGGTTACGTGGGCCTCTGTTGAACATTATAAACAGCTCCCTTGAGCAAGGAGTCTTTCCAGAGTGCTTAAAAGAGGCGGTGGTAGCTCCATTACTGAAAAAACCGTCTTTAGATCCTGCGGTTCCCTCCAACTACCGACCAGTGTCGAATCTTCCGTACCTGGGGAAGGTAGTTGAGAGGGCAGCAATGGAGCAGTTGCAGTCCTTCTTAGATGATGCAGCATGGCTAGACCCCTTCCAGTCCGGCTTCCGTTCGGGGCACGGGACGGAGACGGTTCTGGTCTCCATCACAGACCAACTCCGCTGCCAGCTCGACCAAGGCGGGTCTGCGCTGCTCGTGTTATTGGACCTCACGGCAGCGTTTGACACGGTCGACCACAATCTTTTGACCCACCGCCTGGCCATGGCTGGAGTGAGGGGGACAATTCTTAAATGGCTGACCTTCTTCCTCCACCAGCGGTCTCAGCGTGTGAGGAGGGGTAGGGTGGTCTCCGAGGGCTCCCCATTAGTTTGTGGAGTCCCGCAGGGGGCCATCCTCTCCCCTCTGTTATGTAACATCTACATGCAGCCACTTGCACAGCTGGTGCGGAGTTATGGGCTGGAGTGTCACCAGTACGCTGATGACACCCAGCTCATCCTGAGGATGGAGGGCAGGCCTGAATCCGTCCCAGATAATTTCCAGCTTTGCCTCGAAGCCGTTACTGGATGGCTGCGAGCCAGTAGGTTGAGGGTGAATCCGGCGAAGACGGAGATCTTGTGGCTGGGTCGCCCGGGTGGTGGGGATGTCCAGCTTCCGACCCTGGACGGTGTGGCGTTATGCCCATCATCTTCCGTCAAGAGCCTGGGGGTCCATTTGGACTCCCAGCTGACCATGGAGGCCCAGGTCTCTGCGGTCAGCAAGAGTGCCCTTTTTCATCTAAGACAGGCAAGGAGGCTGGCCCCCTATCTTTCCCGGAACGACCTGGCCATGGTGATCCAAGCCACGGTCATCTCGAGGCTAGATTACTGCAACGCACTTTACGTTGGCCTTCCTCTGTTAGCGACCCGGAGGCTCAAGCTGGTGCAGAACACTGCCGCCCGGCTCCTGTCTGGCTCCCCAGCAGGTTGCCATATAACACCTATATTGCAGGATCTGCACTGGCTGCCAATTGAGCACCGGATCGCCTTCAAAGTGTATATAACAAAAAATGAATAAAACACTATAAAAACATTATGAAATGTATTGTATACACATATAGTATTTATAAAATTATAATGTAATACTGTATAATATATATATATATTATATTACATGTAATATTACTAATAATATTACAATATAATAGTATAGTACAATATGGAAATATTTAATACTGATATACTAATAGTATAATATATTGTGCGTGTGTGTGTATATATATATATCTTGTAAGCTGCTCTGAGTCCCCTTTGGGGTGAGATATTATACTATAGTAATATTATAGTACTAATATTACAATATAATATAATGGTATAGTACAATATGAAAATATATAATACAGATATTGTACTATGCTAATAATGTTATATATATAGAGAGAGAGAGAGAGACCCGCTCTGAGTCCCCTTTGGAGTGAGAAGGGGGATATATATAATACTAATAACTATAATAATATGATATAATTATATATGTTATATTACATGTAATAGTACTAATAATATCACAGTATAATGGTGTAGTACAATATGGAAATATATAATACAGATATTGTACTATGCTAATACTGTTATATATACAGTATATATATATAGAGAGAGAGAGAGAGAGGCCCGCTCTGAGTCCCCTTTGGGATGAGAAGGGGGATATATATAATACTAATAACTATAATAATATGATATTATAATTATATGTTATATTACATGTAATAGTACTAATAATATTACAGTATAATGGTGTAGTACAATATGGAAATATATAATACAGATATTGTACTATGCTAATACTGTTATATATACAGTATATATATATAGAGAGAGAGAGAGAGAGACCCGCCCTGAGTCCCCTTTGGGATGAGAAGGGGGATATATATAATACTAATAACTATAATAATATGATATTATAATTATATATGTTATATTACATGTAATAGTAATAATATTACAGTATAATGGTGTAGTACAATATGGAAATATATAATACAGATATTGTACTATGCTAATACTGTAATATATATATATATATAGAGAGAGAGAGAGAGAGACCCACTCTGAGTCCCCCTTGGGGTGAGAAGGGCGATATACTGTATATAATACTAATAACTATAATAATATGATATTATAATTATATATGTTATATTACATGTAATAGTACTAATAATATTACAGTATAATGGTGTAGTACAATATGGAAATATATAATACAGATATTGTACTATGCTAATACTGTTATATATATAGAGAGAGAGAGAGCCGCTCTGAGTCCCCTTTGGGGTAAGAAGGGCGATATATATAGTACTAATTACTAGTAGTACTATTACATGTAATATAACATATATAATTATAATATCAAATTATTATAGTTATAGTAATACTAATAACTATAATATGATGTTATAATTATATATGTTATATTAATTGTAATAGTACTAATAATATTACAGTGTAATGGTGTAGTACAATATGGAAATATATAATACTGATATTGTACTATACTAATAGTATAATATATTGTGTGTGTTTGTGTGTGTATCTATCTATATCTATCTATTTATCTATCTATCTATCTATCTATCTATCTATCTATCTTGTAAGCCGCTCTGAGTCCCCTTTGGGGTGAGATATTGTACTATAGTACTGATATTGTACTATACTGATAATATAATCTGTACAAATAAAAATGTAATGCTCGTTTGTGGGATTAACATAACTCAAAAACCACTTGACAAATTGACACCAAATTTGGACACAAGACGCCTCTCAGGCCAACAAGTGACCGTCACTCATAAAAACACTGAAAAACACAGCGGAAGAGATTTAAAAAGGCAAAAAGATGCTACAGCACATGCACAAAACCACATAGACACAAACACAGATATATACACA
>JARBWK010003338.1:0-12621 GCA_030556195.1 Anolis apletophallus | reverse complement strand
TTCTATGGACACCATGGACTGTAAAAAAGACAAATAAATTGATCTTCAAGACCCAACAGATTAACCTAATATTGTTTCATATCATGTCAATAATGTAGTTTTGTCATTCCTAGGTTAGATGTGGCTGTGGATGTGGCTCTTAATGAGACATGCCACATTATCACAGGATGTCTACACACCACACTAATGGAGAAATTAGCTGGTATTGCAACACCTGACCTCCAGTGGGAAGTAGCAGCCAATAATGAAAGGTCCAAGGCAGTGATATCTCTGGCCCATCCCCTGTTCAGATATCAGCCAGCATGCCAATGCCTTAAATCAAGAAATAGTTTTCTAAGATCTACAAAGATACTCGCAGGAACACCTAAGCAAGAGAGTGTCCAAAAGTGGCAGGCTAAAACCTGGAACCTCAACCCATGGCTGGTAGCGAATGAGAGAGTCCCCCCTGGGCACACAGAAGACTTGGTAACTTGGAAGGCACTGAACAGACTGCGCTCTGGCACCACAAGATGCAGAGCCAACCTTAAGAAATGGGGCCACAAAGTGGAATCCATGACATGCAAGGTGGAGAAGAGCAAACCACAGACCACCTATTACAATGCAGTCTGAGCCCTGCCACATGCACAATAGAGGACCTTCTCACAGCAACACCAGAGGTGCTCTAATAATAACAATCATCATCTTCATCATCATCTTTATTTATACCCCGTCACCATCTCCCCAACGGGGACTCGGGGCGACTTACATGAGGCCAAGCGCAGAAGTGCATTTCAATACAGTAACATAAAAACATAAAGCAACATTACAATAAAATAATAATAAGAAAAAATGGACAGCTGTTGGTCAAAGGACATTTAGCATATTGCCAAGTTTTTTAAACATTGTGTTTATTAAATACATTATAACTTTATCCTTGGTTGACTTCCGGTGAGCGTTTTCAAGGAGGTAGGCATGGTTTGCCAAGGCTCTCCGGCAACCACCCGATCTCATAGGTATGGAGGGTTTCATGGCCCCCCCTCGAGCCCCGGATTGAGCGGGCAAGAGGCGCGAAAGCCAGCAGGTTCCTTTTGCTGCCCCCAAAACCCCCACCCCTCAAGGATGGGGGGCCGGGAGGCATGAAGGCAGAACCGTGGCGTGCGGACCTGGAGACGGGAAGCAGGGGGAAACCCCTTCACCAACTACCCCACGCTCATTTCCAGCATAAAGAAAATCAACAAGAATGAAGGGCAAAGACATGTAAGTCTCGCCTCTGCTTTTCTATTTAGAAATTCGAAATTCCACACTATAGAGGACTTTCTTAAGAGAAAGGGTTGGATGAAGAACATGGAAACCCAAAATAAATGAAAAGATAAAGAATTGGTGGACTTATACCTTTACCTTAAATATGGTATCATTATATTATCTAAGGACTAGAGAAAAAAACCCTGCTAAATGCTAAATGCTAAATGAAATGAAATAAGAAAACATCGAAGAGATTGGAAAAGAGCTTCTGTGGAGAGAATCCGTGACCGGGGAGGGGGCAAACTGCAAAGAACATTTAAAAGAGACAAAGGCATATCTAAGAGTAAATGGATAATCTTCACTTAGAGGGAACGGCAGTGAGAAAATGGGAGAAACATGGCACCGACCTCAAAGTTGCTGTTTTTGTTATGTCTACGACACCTCCGTCTTCATAAACAATGTGTGGTAAGGAATGCGGAGCCTGGAGTCCTTCCAAGCACGAGGCCGGAAGGAAGGAAAGAAGGGAAGATTGAGGTGTAACACACATCATAGAGAGCAGCCTGGAGGACTGAAAGGAACACCCAGAAGAGGAAGGAGGATTGAAGAAAGGTGACTACAGAGGAACAGCAGGAAGGAGCCCAGACAAAGAAATATACTAGAGATATGAAAACCTCCGGAGGAGACATATAGTGTCGAAGAAGAGGCAGGATGCATCAGGACCAGGAGTAGAAGTAGAAGCAGAGGGCGGAAAGGACTGAGGGGAGACAACCTAAAGACACCACTAGATGGCAGGAGTGAAGAGCTTTGGAACTTTGAAATTTGATGTATTGGAAATCAGGGGGGAAATGGAAAATGAAACATAATTACGATTGGTTTTGAGGGAATAATTGAGCTTTGGGATAGGGAAATTCAAATCAATATTTTATAAACTTAATGCGATGAAGTACTAATGAAGTACTAATCTAGATTTTTAAACCTTAAATGTGGGGAAACAAGGAGATAATAATAGAGAAAGATTAATTTTATTGATAAGGAGAAGGCGATAGAGAAGGGGTTGAACTTTTCAGAATCCAGACCACCTAAGCAAGGTCCCTTGGCGGGGACACAAAAGTAAATTTTAAATAAAGAAATGCGTTAGATGGTTAGGTGGAAAAACAATTCTAACTCTTAAAGCTTTAGAGACGTAAGATCCATGGAAATTCTCTACTAAGGTATTAAATAAATCTCTTACTAATAAATATAAACATTTGAATATTAGATCTGGAAGGGGACGAAATGAAGGAGATGGGCTAACTTATAAGGATGAGAAAATTTGATTTACTTCAAAAATAAACTACAAGGCCTTTACAGGAGAGTAGAGAAGGAAAGAAGGATTAGAATCCCACTCAGTACCTATAAAATGCGGAATATTTAACTACTCCTGAACCCTGAGAAGCAACTGCTTCATGAATTGGTCTACTGAATCCACCAGAGGAGTATGAAATATAAGAGAATAGAATTGCTGATCCCGGTATGGAAGATTAAACTGAGAATAACAGGGTTAGTTAAGCGAGGTTAGAGAATGAAATAATGTTGTATTAAGAATGAGAAGATAGAGATTTTCCACTATAAATAAATACATTGTGACATATTTGTCTTTTTATATTCATAAGAAATAGCTGTTGCTATCAATTTGCAATGAAATGAAATTTTTCTTCTTTTTGTGTGTGCTCCCAAAACCAGGGCAAGGAGGGTCTCGATGAAGCTCGAAAGATAAAAATTTATACTTATAAAAGAACAAAGGCAAGAGGAAAAGACCAATAAATTACTAGATTAATTATGATAGATTATGGGTAAAGGTATTATAAATGACAGATTGTACTTTGATTAATGAATATTATCGAGAATATGAAATAAGTTATTGTAGCGGGTATCTGGAGTCCCAGAACTCCCAAGGCAAATGCCTTTGTGCCTGGCTGCGGTTTCTAGCGAGCGCATGGACGGATGACGCGACAATTTATACTGCGGTACAATGAAACCAGCTTTATTTGCATGTCATCAGCTGATGGGTCTGGCTCCGCTTGCAGAACGACGCCGCTGGGAGACAGAACCCCGAGCATTCTCAGTAAACAGGTTTTATACAATCAATGACGACAGTTTCCAGTCCCTCCCATCTTCATGCGGTGTTATTGGCTAGCATTCATGAACCCACATTTCTCTATCCAATTAAACAAAGCATCTTTAGCCTATGAATCTTATTTGCTAAGAACTGTGGCGCAGCATTAATTCTCATTCCCTTTGTATGTTATCGGCTTCTATGTGCAGCCTGTACCCAAATCGTTACATTTTCTATCAATGCTTCTCCCCAGTGCCTGCCAAGAGAGAAGCCTCAC
Organism: Anolis apletophallus; assembly: GCA_030556195.1. NCBI lineage: Eukaryota > Metazoa > Chordata > Lepidosauria > Squamata > Anolidae > Anolis > Anolis apletophallus. The sequence continues at coordinate 9,028 of JARBWK010003338.1, read as the reverse complement.
TTGCCATGCACATTTCCTAGCCCAATTGAAACTTTGTAAACAAACCCGCATGGTGTGTGCTAAGCCAATCACGACTGTTTATCTTTCCAGAAGCACAGGGTATTCTCTGACTAATCACAGCCTGTGCTTCTGTGGACCAATAGTAGCTATACTTCTGTGAGCCAATCACAATGGCCTATTCTCGGACTACTTGCTGGCACGCTGACTCTATTATCCTAACTCTATGCCTCTTTTAAGCAGCACTTTCTCCTGACATGTCTTCTGTTACAGCATCAATTTCCCCTTCATTATAAGAATGAGTAGAGTACTACTGTCATATATTCAATTTTAGAGTAAGAGCATAGAGGAACCTCATGTATAAAGAAAAAGTGAAGAACATATGTAATAGTGTGGAATTAGAATGGAAGTCAACATTCCTGTTACCCCTTTTCCCCATCCCTTTTTCCTATTGTGTTTATGTATGTTTGATAAAATGGAAACTTTTAATAAAAATATCTTTGAAAAAAAACTTTATCCTTGGTTCACTTCTGATATGATAAAATAAAATAATTCCTAGGTTAGATAATGCAGCTTGTGATATTTCCTTGACCAAATCCAACACCCGAAACACTATTATAATTGTTTTCTAAATGGTCCTAAGGACTTTGGAAAATCTATCTGGTTGAATGGAAATGAAAGAAAAAATACTTACGAAAAAAGAGAGACTTCCCGTAAAATTGATGGAATATGTAATGGCATCAATCAGTTTCTTGAAAGTTTCATCTTCAACGGGAAACCGGTATCCAAAAGTCATGGCACATAGCATATTGGAGATTGAATTCTTGATAGGCAAAGCAGGATCAAATGGCTGCCCTGAAAATAAAATTCTATTAATATCAGGCAATGCTTAATACCCTGAATTAAAATTTCCATTGGGAGAAGGGACTATTGGGATTTTGTCCAATTATGTTTATGCTAGATATCAACAAAAATATGACAAATTGTACATCAAAGAACAGTAGAGGCCACATAAACTTCTGCAGGTTGACACGTGATAGCATCATCTTCTAACATGGCATACCCTTTTCACATGCGAAAACCTCTACAAGTTGTTGGGATTCCTCTTCTATTTGACCCTCCATGCTTCTTTTCCCCACTCCCAGTTTCCGCAGCGTAACAAGGCCAAACCGTCTCTGTTGCTTCCAAGTATGTCCATTTGAAAATATAATACCTGAGGGTGGAAGGAATCAATAAACAATTATTATAAAATTCAGGTCAAATGTGGCTAGGTTGCCACCCTAGAATACCCAAACTTTACTACACACACACACACACCACATACAGGCAAGTCATGGACCAATACTTTTACCAATGTAAATTTCCCCCCAAAACAACAGTTTTGAGATAATACTGGATGTGCATTGGATATCTTTGATTTCCTAGATAAATACATTGAGGAATAGTCATCTTTGATTTATTGGGATGCTGAGAAAACTTTCAATAGTATGAAGTGGTCATTCAAGTTGCAATTTTGTGAAAAGACTGATTTGGGGAAGTACTTCATGGAGTCAAGTGATTTATGATATGCAAAAAACCTCAAATTTTAATTAATAATTAATTGGCCAGGTTTTCTGATTTCTTCTGCCCTCAGGTATTTCCATGTGAGGGTAGAAGGAATCAATATGCAATCATTACTTACAAAATTCAGGTGAAATATGACTAGGTATTATTTTATATTATCTACATATATAAAATCCTTCATGTCATGGTGACAGTCTTATAGACAAAGAAACCACACAAGGCAGACACACAAAAACAGCCCACATACCCAGAAAGCCCTACGAGGTATGTTTGCCAAAAAAACCCACAAAAAATTAAAGACAACAGCCAAAAAACTGTAAAAACATGTGGGACTACAATTCCCATATGCCACTGTGCCAGACATCAAAATGGCGCATATGCCAGCCGCGCACCACAGCTACTCTCCTCCCCCCCCTCCCAAACTAAAAAAAGAACACCTACCACGCGTGGGACCATCAGGACTCCAAACCGCCTTCTCCTTCCCGAGCAGGAGCCAGAGAAGGAGAGAAGCCGCCGGAGCCCGAGAACAAAGGGAGGCGCACTGAGGGCAGCGAGGAAGGCCCTGGCGGCGGCGGCGGCAAGGAGGAGGAGGCGGAGGAGGGGGAGGAAGAAGCAGCAGTAAGAGCAGCAGCAGCACAAGGAAGAGGGGAGCCACCATGTTGCCGACGCCTCCTCCTCCCAGGGCCAGACCGGCCCCCTCCCTCCCCGCCACTGCCTCCACCTCCTTGGGGCCTGAGTGAGCTGCCCTGGGTGGCCATGCTGAGCGGCAGCACCTTGCTTTTGCCACAGGAGGAGGAAGCGCCGCTGCCGCCACCGGGAGACATGGTCCTCCTCCTGCCCTCACCCTCCCGCTCTTCCTGCTCCTCCTCCTCCTCAACAAGGCCACAGGGCAGGCGCTCTTCCTGAGGGAGCGCCTGGCCTGCCTGGGCCTGCGGGAGGCCTCTGCGCCGTGGCTCTTTCCTGAAGATGCCACCGAGGAAGAAGAGGAGGAGGAAGGCGAGGACGATGATGAAGAGGAGGCCGCGCCCCTGCCAGAAGGCCTGGACCTTGATTTGGAAGGGAACGGCGAGCAAGAAGAAGAGGAGGGAAAGGAAGATCCCGGAGGGGGAGGAGGCGGGCAGGCCTCGCTGCTGCTCCTGCCCCGCACCGTGCTCCTCCCGCCGCCCTTCGAGGCCCCTGCAGCCTCCACAAGTGGCGGTGGAGGCCTGCTCTACGTGCCCGTCGAGGACAGGGGGAGTGGAAGGAATAGAAGGGCTAGAAGGAAGGATGGATGGATGGAAGGAAGGAAGGAGGGGAAAAGAAAGGAAGGAAAAAGGAAGCATAAAAGGAAGGAGGGGAGGAGAGAGTAAGGAAAGGATACAAGGATGGAAGGAAGGAAGGAAGGAAGGAGAAAGGAAGGAAAAAGGTGTCATGACTTCGCGTCATGACTCATGCACCAACAAAAGGAAGGATGGATGGAAGGAGGGGGAAGGAAAGGATAGAAGGAAGGAAGGAAGGAAGGAAGGGAGAAAAAGGAAGGAAAAAGGAAGGATGGATGGAAGGAGGGGGAAGGAAAGGATACAAGGAAGGAAGGAGGGGAGAAGAAAGGAAGGAAAAAGGAAGGAGGGGAAGGAAAGGATAGAAGGATGGAGGGAAGGAAGGAAGGAGGGGAGAAGAAAGGAAGGATGGATGGAAGGAGGGGGAAGGAAAGGATACAAGGATGGAAGGAAGGAAAGGGAGGAGGGAGAAGAAAGGAAGGAAAAAGGAAGGAGGGGGAAGGAAAGGATATAAGGATGGAGGGAAGGGAAGGAAGGAAAGAAGGAGGGGAGATACCCAAGTTACAAACATTATACATACCCAAGTTACAAACATCCCACAGCAACGTGTGGCCGGGTCAGCTAGTATTATATATTTTTATTTGCTGTTCTATATTTTATTTTGTATTATTTTATGGTAATGTATGTTGGGCTTGGCCTCATGTAAGCCGTCCCAAGTCCCCATTGGGGAGATGGTGGCGGGGTATAAATAAAGATTATTATTATTATTATTATTATTATTAGGTTGCTATCCTACATACAAGTTCAGCCTCCATTATCCAGGCATTCAAAATCTCAAATCCTATCAAGCAAGATCACCACAACCGCTAACTTGAAGACAGAAGCAGGTGTCTGGGGGCAAAAGGTTGTTCAAGAAATGTAGCCTATGGTTTGAACTGGCATGAGGAGGCCATATCCCTGAGCAACTTCACTGAATGACTGGCACAAGATATGGTGATTGCTTGTTTGGGAAGTTCCCAATTGGCATAACTTGTTTATTAGGTATTGAAGGCTCATAGGATTCACAACCTCTGATGATGCCTGCCATAGATGCAGCCGAAATGTCAGGTGAGAAGGCTTTTGGAACATGGCCATACAGCCCGAAAAACTTGCAACAACCCAGCTCATAGGATTCTTCCTAATAACCTGGAAGGAGGAGCTATGCCCCTTGATTCTCTCTTTCCAACCCCGGAAGCATCCAGGGAGAAAGGGGAGGAGAGAGAATAAAGGCAGAGGGTTTTCTTCCAGGATCTCCTACCACAGACCCCTGTTTCTTTGAAACTCAGAGGTTGGAGTGCAGCAGTTACAATTCATCCCTGTTAAGGAACCCAGAAGCTATGTCCCTTGCCTCCTCTCCCCCTCCAACCCCAACAAACCCTGTGGAGGAGCAGAGAGAGAAAATAAAGGCAGACTGTTTCTTGAGATTGGAGAGCAAATTCAGATTGTTTTGTTTTGGGGTGGGGGTAGGAGTGAGAGAAGTGAAAAAGTAAAAAGTGCCCCCCCCCCCAAGGGGAGGAGACAATTCAATTGCCCGTATGTCAGCAATAATCTGCCCAGAGACAACAGACCAAAGAAAGAGCCATACTAAGGGTTAATGTGAAGAATGTTACTTGCTGATAAGAAAGACTATAAATACTTTCCTAACTGTGCAACACGGGGCGGTAGCCATTTGTTCCTTGACCTGCATGGTCAAAGGGGCTATCCGCCTCATTGGTGATCACATTGAAATAAAAGGTCTTGTTAAATGGATTTATCGGTCTCGGCTGAGATTCTTCCACTTCTTGGGCTCTGCCATCTAAACCCAAGTTCCCTTACATTTCCTGGGGGCTGGTCCGGGGTTTAGAGCAGTTGCTCTGGGAGACCCAGCCGAGATATTTTTGGAAGTCAGACGAAGTGGCGCAGATCTGGAAGAGGTGAGGTTGGAATGCACTGAGGAGGGTGCCCGGTGGATTTCATTGTGTAGTCTGGAGATCTGGGTTGTCTAAAAGTCTCCAAGTAAAAAAATCCATTAACAATACTTCTGTAGAGACCGCTGGCCAAGCCGAAGTAAATCAACAGACTTGGAAACAGGCAAGTGACAATTGGTAAAATTAATGTGCACAGGTTCAGGAAAGGTGCCCCAAACTGAACCATTACAAAGGGAGGCAGAGGGGGAGAAAAAGATCAGAAATTCCTCAGATGAGCTTACTCAGGAAGGGTGCCCCAAATGAGTTAGGCAGTGCCTCTTGGTGGAGGAAAATAGACAAAACAGAAGACAAAAGGGGGGAAGAATATATATGTGTGCAAATGCAAAAGGGAATTGACCTTGAGAAGTTTGTGTGTGGGTGTGTGACAACAAGGTGTCTCCTCTGTGTGTGCACTTCTGAAAGAGACCTAACTACTAACCATACTAACGAGTATATGTGTGTGAGAGAGAGTTTGAAAAAAATGACAATCTGATTGTTAATGCTGTGTGATATTAGCTGTTTCGAAATGCAGTAGATATTATGTGAAAATGTATTGCCTTACAGGAGGAAAACAATTCTTTCTACTCGGCTAATATTGCGTCTGCAAGGAACCGTCCGACGGAGCTGTTCCGGGTAGTCAGAGGATTGTTGAACTCCACCTTTCAGGTCGGGTCCCCTGACGACTCGGCAGCCCACTGTGAGGCATTTGCTCAGTTCTTTGCGGACAAAGTCGCTTTGATCTGTTCTGGCTTTGACCCCATGTTAACGGCAGTCTCTAAGGATGTAACACGAGCACCTGCTTGTCCGATTTTGATGGATTTGTTTCAATCTGTTCAGCTCGAGGATGTGGACAAGATTCTTGGAGAGGCGAGAGCGACCACATGCATCCTAGACCCCTGCCCATCCTGGCTGGTAAATGAAGCCAGAGGGGGTTTGGCAGAGTGGGTAAAGGTGGTGGTTAATACCTCCCTTCGGGAAGGCATCATTCCAGCCAGCTAAAAACATCTATATATATAAAGGAGACACGGTCGTGCAAAGATTGATATAGACAAAGAAACTATAAGTCGCAGAAGCACCAAACTTGGCAGCCTACTGGACCATTACACTCGCTACAGACAACAGCAAAAAAAACGGACCTACATACCTCCCAGCACCCCAAAAACGATCCCCAAAAAATGCCAACGGAACTCCTAACCTCGGCCACTTCGCTACCAGCGAACGTTTAGAACGTTCGCGCATGGCAGCCAGAGCGCCTCCTCCGCCTCCTCAGGAAGAGCGGGGGGGGGGCCTGGAAGGAGGAGGGGACACCCCTCCCCTCCCCCCAGCCCCTCCCACCTCCTTCCGTGCCCCCTGCCACCGCGACACGCCTCCCCCCTCCCTAGCCCCGCCCACCTCCTCCCGCGCTCCCCCCTCCCCGCCCGGTTAGTAAGCCTGGCGGGGGGCGGGGCCAGGAGGCGGGACATGCCTCCCCCCCTAGCCCCTCCCACCTCCTCCCGCGCTCCCTCCCCCGCCCGGTTACTAAGCCTGGCGGGGGCGGGCCAGGGGCGGGACATGCCTCCCTCCCTAGCCCCCTCCCACCTCCTCCCGCTCCCCCCTCCCCGCCCGGTTACTAAGCCTGGCGGGGGGGCGGGGCCAGGGGGCGGGACATGCCTCCCCCCTCCCTAGCCCCTCCCACCTCCTCCCGCGCTCCCCCCTCCCCGCCCGGTGACTAAGCCTGGCGGGGGGTGGGGCCAGGAGCCCCCCTCCCCGCCCGGTTACTAAGCCTGGCGGGGGGGCGGGGCCAGGGGGCGGGACATGCCTCCCCCTCCCTAGCCCCTCCCACCTCCTCCCGCACTCCCCCCTCCCCGCCCGGTTACTAAGCCTGGCGGGGGGGGCCAGGGGGCGGGACATGCCTCCCCCCTCCCTAGCCCCTCCCACCTCCTCCCGCGCTCCCCCCTCCCCGCCCGGTTACTAAGCCTGGCGGGGGGGCGGGGCCAGGGGGCGGGACATGCCTCCCCCCCTAGCCCCTCCCACCTCCTCCGCGCTCCCCCTCCCGCCCGGTTACTAAGCCTGGTGGGGGCGGGGCCAGGGGCGGGACATGCCTCCCCCTCCCTAGCCCCCTCCCACCTCCTCCCGCGCCCCCTTCCCGCCCCGGTTACTAAGCCTGGCGGGCGGGCCAGGGGCGGGACATGCCTCCCCCTCCCTAGCCCCTCCCCCCTCCACCCGCCCTCCCCCCCGCCCGGTTACTAAGCCTGGTGGGGCGGGCAGGGGGCGGGACATGCCTCCCCCCTCCCTAGCCCCTCCCACCTCCTCCCGCGCTCCCCCCTCCCCGCCCGGTTACTAAGCCTGGCGGGGGGGCGGGGCCAGGGGGCGGGACATGCCTCCCCCCCTCCCTAGCCCCTCCCACCTCCTCCCGCGCTCCCCCCTCCCCGCCCGGGTACTAAGCCTGGCGGGGCGGGCCAGGGGCGGGACATGCCTCCCCTCCCTAGCCCCTCCCACCTCCTCCCACGCTCCCCCTCCCCGCCCGGTTACTAAGCCTGGCGGGGCGGGCCAGGGGCGGGACATGCCTCCCCCTCCCTAGCCCCTCCCACCTCCTCCCGCTCCCCCTCCCGCCCGGTTACTAAGCCTGGCGGGGGCGGGCCAGGGGCGGGACATGCCTCCCCCTCCCTAGCCCCTCCCACCTCCCCTCCCGCTCCCCCTCCCCGCCCGGTTACTAAGCCTGGCGGGGCAGGGGCGGGACATGCCTCCCCCCTCCCTAGCCCCTCCCACCTCCTCCCGCGCTCCCCCCTCCCCGCCCGGTTACTAAGCCTGGCGGGGGGTGGGGCCAGGAGGCGGGGCCAGGAGGCGAGCCATGGCGGCGGCCGTCTGAAAAGGAGGGCGAAAGGGGTCCAAGCGATCTCTCTCCTTTCGCCCTCCTCTGTTGCCTTCTCGGTGTCCTCCGCTGCCTCCTTTCCGCTCCCAGAAGAGGCGGGCGAAGGGAGAGAGATGGCTTGGCCCCGTTAGCCTTTATTTTCAGACGGCCGCCATGGCTCCCCCCTTCGCCACTTCCCTGGCGAAGGGGGGCGAAGGGGATCTTTCGGCAGGAGGCGCTCTGTAAAGGAGGGTGAAAGGGGCCCAAGCGCTCTCCTCCCGCGCCCTCCTCTGCTGCCTTCTCGCTGTCCTCCGCTGCCTCCTTTCCACTCCCAGAAGAGGAGGCGAAGGGAGAGAGCGCTTGGGCCCCTTTCACCCTCCTTTACAGAGCGCCTCCTGCCGAAGATCCCCTCGCCCTTCGCCAGGAAGTGGCGAAGGGGGAGGATGGCGGCGGCCGTCTGAAAATAAAGGCTAAAGGGGCCCAAGCCATCTCTCTCCCTTCGCCCCTCCTCTTCTGGGAGCGGAAAGGAGGCAGCGGAGGACACCGAGAAGGCAACAGAGGAGACGAAAACGCCACAAACGTGCCCCTTCGGGGTCCCCCTTCCACATGGAGGTACAGAAGAAGGCTGACAGGGAGAAGAACAGACGCACATGGAACAGACAGGCAAGCTTACCAAAATAAAAAAACCCATTACAAAAAAAATCCAACACAAAACAACACAAACCCACACATATAGACACACATACACATATATAAACACACATATACACACTTAAACATATGTAAACATACATACGCACACATATACGTACACACACATACATATCTATACACATAAACACACATACACACATACATATATTAACACACACACATACCCCCCACATATAAACACACACATATACATAACCATACATATATATACACATAAACACACATACAAACAAATACGCACATACATATACATACACACACAAATATATACCAACAACACTATATGCACATACACATATAAACACACACATATACATACACATACATAAATACACAAACACATATATTAACACACACACACACATACCCCCACATATAAACACACATATACATACACACATACACACAACCATACACATGTATATACACACAAAACACATACTCACCTCATTTCCAAACCTTACATACTTAGACTTTCCCGCATCTCCTACATAGGGCACAGCAACGCGTGCCGGGTTCAGCTAGTGATGTTATAAAACTGCTGTTGAAGAAACCATCACTGGACCCCACTCACCCGTCAACTATTGGCCAGTTTCCAATCTCCCCTATTTGGGGCAAAGTCCTGGAATGTGTGGTGGCCTCGCACTCCAGGAATTCTTGGTAGACACTGATTATCTGATCCG